>CM076977.1:24262944-24402944 GCA_039105355.1 Benthosema pterotum
CTAGCTCTAATTGTCATACTGAGTAAACCTAGAATACCCACAATACTTTTGTTTTATGAATGTATTTAAACCCAATGCACAATGGACTGTGTACATCATAATGTTACCCCAGAACATATACAGTATTCCAATGTTCTGAAAAAGGTTATTTTAATCCAAAAAGAGGATTAGCATATATACATACTTAATTGATGAATACATTTGTTGATTAAAGAAAATATGTACAGTATATTTATATCGCCATGTTTTTGTTCTTGCTTATTGTACAACGTAAGTCACTCTGGATTAACAGTACAGTGACCAGCTTTTGTAAACTAATCACTTCTGGAAAATAACTCAATGCAGTATTGTCTGCTGTGTTGCTTTCCAATGTGTACACCATGCTCTTTTCATACTACACCTCTAGAAAACTTTTCTGAACATACCAAATATCTTAAGTCTTTCTACATCGTTCCGTGTCTGGCAGCCAAGTCTTATGATAACCTCTGAGACAGAAACGATATCGGCCACTATTTAGATGCCCGAAAAATGATGTAACCGTGCACATTGAGAAGTAAAATGATGTAACCGTGCACATTGAAAAGCGAAACCATGCACATTGAAAAGTGAATGCGAAACAACCTGTGGCTGTGGGTTTTACATTTCCGAGCTGATTATTGTGACAGGTATCAAGGCCAAACCTATTGTTCAGAAATAGTGTTGTTCAAAATAGTGTTTGTTTACGAGCTGTTCTAGCCTGCTCCATTCACTGCTGTGTTTTCATTGAACATGCAGTGTGGTGTTTGTCTATCATGAAGTCATCGTCCATGACAGAGTCATTAATTCTGTATAAGCTTCCTTGTCTGGAAATGAGAAGCGTATATACTGTATATAGTCATAGGACCCAATTCCACAGCTCCAAAACAAAAACCAAACAATTAAAAAAGCATACCCATGGCAACCCTACAATTCACAGGACTTATTATTGCACTTTCTAAATGTACCCATTAGTGTTGTAGAATACTCATGTGTAGAATAATGTATGTTGTGCTTTTATCTTCTCTTTTTCTGTTTTTTCTTAAATTGTATTTAAAGGATGCTATAATTGTTCCAGTTATGTAAACTGCCATGTGAGTACAGTGTGGAGGAGAAAAAAAGAATAGTAATACACAACCTCACTCTCCATCTCATTGTCATTCCATCCTTTGAAGGAGAATCCCTCCGTTGCGCGTGCTGCTGTGAAACAACCCAGTTGAATGTTCCCCCATCCTTAATTGGGCTACAGAGGGGAAAATGTATGCTGATTCAGTACATGCAGTATGTAAATATATTCAGGACAAATATGGGGGCCTAGACACTAAACTGTGCAGAAGTATAGATAGATAGTCGACTGGTTGGACGCTTGGAAGCGTTGATGCTAATAATAATAACAAAGTGTGGATGGAAGGCTGTGTGTGTGTGTGCGTTTGCGTGTGTGTATGGGGGGAACCAGTCAAAATTGTGCCTGAATGCTGCCTCGGCCAACGGGGAGGCTCGTCTTTTGAGCCAACTGTCTGCTTGCTGTTATCACAGTGCGAGGCAACAAAGGGAGAATTCCTTCAGTCGGCTCCTAGCCACATGCTCTCGCACTTGATGAATATCCCTGCGTGCACACACTCATACACGTACGCACGTGCACACACACACACACACACACGCATACACACACACACACGCACACACGCATGTGCATGTTCCAACGCCCACACAGTTCTCTGATCTGAGCTGAACATTCATACATGGATTCCCCCGACTCTCTCTCTCTCTCTCTCTCCATCACCTGCATTCTCATGCACTGCTGCTGTTCTACTTCTCTGTTCAACTGCTCCTTTATGTCTCACCCCTTTTCTTTCCCCTAACACCCCCCTCTCCTCTCCTCCCGCCCCTTCTTTCCTCAATTGTGTTGTCTGACTCATTTCTCTTTAAACATATGCCCCTCCCTCCCTCCTTACCACCCTCGACACTCTCTCTCTGTCTCTGTCTCTCTCTCTCTCTCTCTCTGTCTCTCTCTCTCTCTCTCTGTCTCTCTCTCTCTCTCTCTCTCTCTCTCTCTCTCTCTCTCTCTCTCTCTCTCTCTCTCTCTCTCTCTCTCTCTCTCTCTCTCTCTGAGTTGTGTTACACTGCTGGTATTGTGAGCTTTGTTCCAATGTGCTCATTCCATATGTGTGTCACATCTCTCTTGCCTCCTCCTCCTCCTCCTCCTCCTCCTCCCCATCCTCCTCTCCCTGTGACTGTGCTCTTCTTGCCCTCCCCTCCTCTCTTTTTCTCTGGTTCTGTCTCCTTCTCTTCTGTTCCCCCACCATTCCATGTACGCACACATACACATGCACAAACACACACACACGGTGGCTCAGGGGTAGAAAAGGCCTGTATGGTAACCGCAAGGTTGCCAGTTCGAATCAGGGCTCCCGCCCAGTCAGTGTCAAAGTGTCCTTGAGCAAGACAGTGATTGCTCCTGTTGTCCAGGTCTGTACCTTGTCTGGTTTCCACCACCATTGGTGTAAAGGCGCTATGTATAATTGCACCATTTACACTCTGACTTTTACATTAACCAATTAATCAACCAAATCAATCAATCAATCAGTCAATCAGTCAATCAATCATCTTAACATCTCCCCAAGCTTGCTCTCTCTTTCACTCTCTCTCTCTTCTCCTTCTCCCCCTTCCTAGTCCTCTTCCTCCCAGCAGGTTCAGTCCTTGTTATTTTCTCTCATGCTGAACCTCTCTCTTCTCTTCCGATCAGGCCTGCCCTCACCCGTCCCCCCACCCCACCCCTCTTCTCTCTCTATTCCATGCCCCTCACTCTCCCTCCTCTGTAGGGAGACAGTTGAGATGAATCTTGGCAGCTGCTCAGACATTCTTTCCTCTCTCTCTCTCTCTCTGTTTCATTGGCCAAGTATCACTCCTTCTCATCTACCTTATTGGGATCTGTCCTGTCCTGCTGTGATAGGCTGACATAGTGACAGCATGCTTTGCAAAGTGTGTGTTCTCACTCTAATCTCCCTTCCTGCATTATCTCCTGTATCACCTCTCTGTACAGTTTGCTCTTGATCCAGAGCTACTTATACTATAACAAAGAACAAAAACAAGCTAGTATGATATACATAAATGAATAACTAAGAATCCATAACATGGGTATAAGTGGTTAGCGATAATGAAAATGGACCCCCCCCCCCCTTCTACCTGACCCCTGTCCTCCTAGTCTGATGGTCAACACAAGTAACACTAATGATTATAATTGGCTGTGCTCTGCGTGGTGTCCGGCCTGTTTTCCTTTGATCCACGCACATGCATGTGCACGCACATATACTGTATGCGCTCTCTCTCTCACACACCCACGCACGCACACACACACACACACACACACACACGCACACACGCACACACGAACACACACACACACACACACACACACACACACACACACACACACACACACACACACACACACACACACACACACACACACACACACGCATGCATGCATGCACTTGATTGCTATTGTGTGAGTAATTTCCCACTGAGCATATAGTGCAGCAGGAGGCTCTGCTTTGTGGGTATAGGGGCCAGAGCCATAGCTCTGGCCATAACTGCTCCCTCAATTATCGACAGTGAGGGAGCAGAAAACATCACATTACATTGCTGTACATGCTTAAGTAGAGGCGAAATAGACAAGGACCCAGTACCGAGCCCTGAGGGACAAGTATGGAGAGGGTTTTAGCCAGACAAAATTAAAGAGGGGGTGCCGTGATTTTTGTATTTTTTTTCCCAATTATGTACATGTTTAAGAGATGACAGTATCTAAATAGACCCCTTGGTGTGTTTTTTATGTGCAATGATGCCTTCCCTTTGTATTTAGGGTTTCTTCCTGGGGGCTGAAACCTTTCCAGTCAAACATGCCAATGAAAAAAACTTAACAAACACTGTACACTTTTTGCAAAAAAATCTTACTTTTCATATAACATTAATACCTGATGATCATGTTTTATGGTAGAAGAAATTCATGGCATTCCATCTTTAACTCTAAGCTTTGTCTGCAACAGATAGAATGTGTTGCTAATTTTACACTTTGGCTAAAGCGGCTGCCACGAGAAGCAGACATATCAATAGAGACAACGTCTTTGTTTACTGTTTCACTAAGCTGGAACCATATAAACGAGTGAGCAGTGGGACTCCTCTTTTCTCTCGCACACTAAATATTTCATAGGTTTGTACAGTAGGATATACCCGAGGTGCCTGCTAAGTTGTTGTGGGGGGGATTTCATAGCCTCGCCAGGGTAGTTTCTGAATGGTAGAGAGAGAGGGGGGAAAAAGGAGAGGAGGAGGGAAAACGCTTGGAAATCAATCTGGCACGCATGGCGTGAGGCTGCAGTGAAATATTAACACGGGTTAGCAGAGGGGCAGGTGAGCTTAGGGATGGAAACTGAGCTAGTGTGGAACAGAGCAGAGGTTGGGAGGAGGAATGGAGTGGAGTGTTGCTGGACTGGGGGGGGGGGGGGTAAAGGAGCCAAGCTGAGGCTTTAGAATGCTAATGAGGGAGAGAGAGAGATTGAGAGAGAGAAAGAGCGGGAGGGCCACAGAAGGGACATGGACGTGTTTTTTACTTTCGCTGAGGGAGATGATAAGGTCAGGTTACGCTGATGGAAATCTCAGTTGAGATGCTAGAAAGTAGCAATAATGCGGGTTTAGGTTTGCAGTATTTATGGAAACATGCTTGCTGGACGGAATTGCTTCTGTGTAATAATTCAACTGATATTTTTTTTGCATACAAAACTTCAGAAAAATCACAGCATCTTCCAATAGCTACCTTGAAGTTTGTGGAGCGATAAACACATTTTCCTGGTGTATTATTCACTATTGCAATGGGACATTGGAGAACGATTGAACGTGCAATATACTATGATAAATAAGGCTTTGTCAGGAGAACACGTATAGATTTGATAGAAGAGATTGAAGTGAAACTATAGGATGGCATATAGCTTTTTATGCCAATGTGCTGTTGTTCGCATTCAGGTGGTATTCTGTGCTAGCATGGATATGGTAAATTGTACATTTATATAGTGCCTTATCCATGGCGATTTACATCGAGTGCATTGCATTCACCCATAACACAGGCATCTACGGTAAATTCAAAACATCCACAATTAACATTATTTCCTTTTTGGGTGGAGAGAATCTAAATGAAGGCTGGATCAGGGTGATCAGATGATGTAATGAGTTCTATTAAGAAAATGTCAAATGCTCTCCCCAAACACTTAATCCCTGTGAAAGGGTAATGAAACAGTATTAGAACTAAATTAGACATTCCGGCAGATTTACAGTATTTTTTTTTATTTCCAGATATTTCCAGTAATTATTCAGAAAGTTTGGGATCTCCCTAAACCCGCTTTCTGTATAACTCCTGTTCAAATCGCACAGTAATTGGGTTGGTTCAAGTCCCTGTTGTGATCCATTAACCCATACAAGTATTTTTCCAGTCTGGAAAAAAAAAGGTTCATGATCATTTTGACACTAATACTAAATGGATTTAGTCTTATAATTAAACCCAGAGCCAAAATGCACTTATTTTGCGACTCCAGAAGAGGGGGAAATGATCTTCTAATGGTGGGAATTAGATTATTAGCGGTGCTTCTGTAGGTGTGTGGGAGGGAGAGATGGAGACAGCAGACCAGTGGAGGACTGGTCTGTAAACTGGAGCAATGAGGACATTAGCAGCTGTTCCCTAGAGGAGCAACCTAGACAAGCAGGCTGTGATGGAGAACACAGGTGAGGCACAGACACTGAGCTATTGTGTGTGTGTGTGTGTGTGTGTGTGTGTGTGTGTGTGTGTGTGTGTGTGTGTGTGTGTGTGTGTGTGTGTGTAAGGAGACTGAGATTTTTGGTGACTCAATAGTGAAGGTATCAGGTTTGCTTCTTTTTGTGTCTGTGGGCTTTGCAGAGATCTTTTTATCATCCACTGTGCACGCACACACAGGCATAACACACTGGTGCACACACGCACAGACACGCACGCACACATGCACACACACGAACATACACACACTTTTACAACATGCCCAAGGGCCAGATAATATTAGCCAGAAGATTAGTGGTTGGTGGTACGAGGGGCAGTCAATGTTGTAATCAAACACTCACACCTGCAGCACTACTGCTGTCGGTTGTGTACACACACACACACACACACACACACACACACACACACGCGCACACACACACACACACACACACACACACACACACACACACACACACACACACACACACACACACACACACACACACACACACACACACACACACACACACACACACACACACACAGTAGTGCTGTAGTCTATACAGATGCTTCACTGACAGTGTTTGTATTGATTTGAATTACACCAGCAGTCTGCTACAGGTTATGTTTGAGGTTAGTATGGACCACTGTTAGCTCTTTTGCGAACTTTCAGACAAATACTATTCAAGTGACAAAAAATACTAAATATTTTGGTACTTATTATTATTTAATGGTAATAGTAGTGGTAGCGGTGGTAGTATTCCTTTTTTACTACCTGTAGCGCATGTGGTTCTTAATCACAAAAACAAGACATATAATAGGAGGCACACATCATCACATGCAGTCTTAAAAAGCACACTATGGACATTTATTTTTGTATTACAGTGCAAGGGTTCAGAAACATCAATTCACATATTCCAGCTATGGACTCTATTAAACAGCGTAGCACAATGTTCTGACCTGTCCAAGGACTTTGTCTGGTATACAGTGCCTTGACAAAAACTTTCCTTTCATCATAGAGGCAGCTTTCAACACTGTGTGCTTGTTACTTTCTCTTTCTTTGAATTGGATTTTTGCCTGTCCATGTCTTCGTCACGTCAGGTGGCTTATTGTGGGCCAGTCACGACTATAGCCTAGACATAACGGACCGGTTTCACTAGATGGTTACACCCACATTTTGGGTGTAAAGAGCTTTCCAAATTTTTTAAAGTCTGCTCAGACGTAGACTTGTATGGGACCAGCGTTGGCTGTATGTCATTAGATTTCCTTAAATGATTAGCATGGAATGTTTCAAAAGTTACTTTACACCCACAATATGGGTGCAATGAGCTCTTCTCTAAACCCCACCCTTGGGGTGGGGTTTGCTCACTGTCCAATGGCAATCCAAATACTTTAGCAACTGTTGCTATCCAGGTCAAGCTTTCCTCTTCCAACATGCCTATTGGACAAGGCCGGATTGGGGAGGGGCTTAGTGAAGAGCTAATTGCTTAGTGGATTGGGCATTGACTATTTCTGATTTTTTAATGCAAAATCCGGGCTGCACTCCTTCAAACTTTATATGCCAACCTCATCCAGTCAGGATGGGATATAAAAAACCTGTTTTGTGCAATGTTCTGACAAACTCTGTAGGGGTAATATCATCATGTGTGTTGCTCACATCGGCCTGCGCTGGTTTGTGCTATAACAGGCTGTTTGTGAAAAATGCAGGACAGGCATTTTCCTCGGCTTTTACAGCATGCATGCAACGTTTCAAACCTAAATTAGTGGAATGGGATCAAAGGGGCACAAAAGCTACGGTGAATTTGGGTCATATCCTCCAAGGCTTAGGTGGAAGATGTTGGCGTGTTTTGGATCTCTAAAAGGGGAGATTACAGATTACTGTCCTCAAAATAATATGTCTTTGGCTGATGCCAACCAAGACGGTGGAAACTCAACAAAAATGTTCAATGCTATGCGAAAAAATGCACCATCCTAGACCACATCGGAACTAAAGCATGCAAAATGCAAGTTAAAACCAGCCTGCCCACGAGTTTTTGTCCGCCCAACATCCTAGTGGTTCCTCTGCTCTTGGCAGTATCAGTGACTCTGTGCCAAAACAGCAATCAATCATGTATGTATTTTGAGGCATTTGCCCCGTATAAAAAGGAGGGCAGATATAATCTTAATTTATAGTAAGAGACACGTAGCCCCTTGAGCAGTGTGAAGAAAACCGCAAACCTCCATGCAGAAACAATTTTTCAACACTACATTGCCTCATCTTCACTGCACTATATGCAGAGGCGATACTGCAGCAATGTCAGCTCAAAATACAGAAGAACACAGCTTTTTTATTGTATATTGTAGCCGAGCTGAACAGCCACCAGCTAGATAGATCCCTGAAGCAGGCAGCAAGACCAAACTGCTGACATGCTGGAACCTTCACTCAACAACACATCCAGGGCTGTGCAGAGGCATTTTTGAGGGGCAGGTGCTCAAGTGGACAAGAAAAGGGCATCTCGTGTGACGTGTGGAACCACTGAAGGCTCGGCCCAAATAGTACTCGGACCAGCGACATTGTTGCACATTGAGGGGTCAGAAAACTGAGCTCTCGGGAGGGCTGTCTGGGGGCAGCCTGAAAGAGGGACAAAATAGATTTCCAAATTTTGATGATTTTTCCCAAGTGTACAAATTTGTACACTCTTCAAGAAAATCATTATCATGGTGAAACACAGCTTGATGATAAAGCCGCCATTGGACTGATGCCATGAAGTGAGCCGAGTTCCCGACAGCGTTACTCCTGTTACCTTCCTGTTACCGGCTGCCACTGCCGCTGTCTTGAGTGTGTGAGAGTGTATTTCAATCATGTCGAGGGTTCCAGGTGGTCCGCAGATAATAATAATATTGAGTTCCTAACCAAATGCACCATTATACATTTCTCTCTCTTTCTCTCCTTCATGTTTTGGAAAGGGACAGTCCCAAGGCTGTATGTATCACAGGGGGTAAGAGGAACAATCCTGATGTCTTATGATCGGACCATGTGCTTTGTTCAGTGCTGAGGAAGCCCATGATGGGACACACTGGATCACCTTGCATAATATCCCTCTGAGCTCAGTTCCATGAACAACTAGCAGACTTGTTCTCTTCATGTTCCTCTACATCTCTTGCATGTCTTTGTCTGTATTACAGTCTGCGTGGGCAGATTTTGCTTGCATGTGGCTATTTTTAGTAGTGTGCCTGGCACTTACCTCCCTCATATGCATTATGTTATGGGTGCCTGTCATTTCCGTTACATTATACTGTATATCCTCCTCGCATGCAGCGCCAGTGGAACGTGTGTGTGGAATTTGTCGGGCCTGGCGAACTATGCTATCGAGTTACGTGGTTTACAGACGTACTAATGTACTAACCCTAACCCAGAAGTACATCCCTACACATGCACAGAGAAATTGGTTCCGTGACCCATAAATGGGTGCCGGCCCCACTGTTTTGGTACGAGACAGCCGAAAAATGTGAAAGACAACAACAATCATTAAATGATTGTTGTTGTCTTTCACATTTTTCTTGTCTTTCAAATTTTGGAATTTCACTTGATCTGTGAGCGGAGTTGTTTGTCAGAGTTGTATATTCCTGCACTGCATGCAGTCTACCATGTGATGTACACTATTAGATACTGTAACCCCCTCCTCACCACCCACCCACCACTGAGTGGCCAGCGGCGTGTGTCCCAGGGTGGGGAGGACGTACGCGTGTGGCCGGTGTTTGCCAAAGACAAATCAAGGAGAATTAGCCTGTAATGGGAAGCTAATGAGAGAGTAATTTAGCGCTGACAGTAAGTGGGGTTTCTCGGCAGAGAATGATAGTGTTTTTCTGTGTCGTCGTCCCTTGCGGGGTGTGTGTGTGTGTGTGTGTGTGTGTGTGTGTGTGTGTGTGTGTGTGTGTGTGTGTGTGTGTGTGTGTGTGTGTGTGTGTGTGTGTGTGTGTGTGTGTGTGTGTGTGTGTGTGTGTGTGTGTGTGTGTGTGTGTGTGTGTGTGTGTCAGACACTAAATGCAGTCAGAGGCGTGTGGGGTTTCTTCTTATAGAAACAACATGGTGATTATGGACTCATGAACAGACAGAGAGGAATTTCAACTATCCCAGTGCTCACACCACCACCTCCTCCTCGAGCCCCATGCCTCGTCCCACAAGTGTGTGTGTGTGTGTCTGTGATGCTTTAGGGGAGGTTTAATCAACAAAAAACTATACATTTTGGGTGTTCCAATCAGTACTGAGTCAAACAGCAATAACACCCAGTGCATCCTCCTCCACTCATAGAGTATACGTAAAGTCTTCTTTGGTTCTTTGGTCCCCATTCTAGAAAATAAATCAACTGCAAATAAAGGCAGTAAAGGCCTTCTAGGATGGAAACAACTGCGGAGCACATCACCATGTGTCTAGTCATACAGTGTGCTTCTCATCTTTGCTTTATCGTTCAATAAAAACACAGCTTGAAATAGATAATCCCACTTATAGCCAGAGGGGAGATGAGTGTAGTTCACTTGCATCATTGGCCATAGCCTAGGGGTGTGTGTCATCATGTTTATTCATGTTTGTATAGCATATCAGCTCTTTGAATTGTATTGGTACTACTCTATCTTAGTCAACCTTGCACTTCAGAATGCTGTGGGTTAATTGAAGGGTTTTAGGCCTACATAAACTTATATCTTGCCTTCCTTCAAAAGGTTGAAAATCAATTTTATATATTGCAATTCACATTAGTGTAAGTACAGCTTGAAGCTATAGAAACAAACCTCTCTTTTTTATTATGCACATTAATTTAATGTAGAACTGCAGTGAGACATCATGCCATCATCTGACAATAATGCACTTGTATTTATTCTCCGTCTCTTTGGTTAATTGTACAACAGGAGTCGTATGGATCAGCCTTTTCTCTCACCATCTCACAGTACAGATGAGAGAACAATAAGTGTGGTGGCGTACAGTAGGTACATGCAGTGTGGCGTAGCATGTAGCACGCTTCCACATAAGGGCTGGAAGCACAAAGCAAATTTGGTATGTTAACACAATCTATAACTAACCTCGAGATTTCTCAGGTTCATTTAGAGCAGGGGTTTTCAACCAGTGGTCCTTGAGAATGTTCCAGGTGGTCCCCAGCTAAGTTGGTTAACCAGATGTAACTCCTGAGAGCGTAAAAAATAAAACCATATTTTAACTCTCAAGAGTTAAAATATCCATCATGCGAATTGGTCCAAATCTACACAACTAAAAGATTAATGGTCAGGGACAGAAGCAAAAGAAATCTTTGGTTTTGGGCTCTGTGGGGCTAAAATACCCTCAAATGGTGGTCCTCCGTGGCTCAAATGCTGAATAAATAGTGGGTCCTGGTATGAAAAAGGTTGAAAACCCCTGATTTAGAGCTTAAGGAATACCTGCATACAGTACTCACATAGTGTAGGCTTGTGCCTTAGTAAGTTACACGTCGATAACAGCCTGCACATACTGTATGTACACACACGCACGCACGCGCACACGCGCGCGCGCACACACACACACACACACACACACACACACACACACACACACACACACCGCTACATACATCGCTACAAGGCTTGACTTAACAGCTTGGTCTGTGGTAATTTGTCCTTGTGAGCACCATTGTCACTGATCTGTGCAGAGTTGTGTTATCTGATGGTGTGAGCCCATGTCTTTCTCTACATGGCTGCCAGATGAGCATGTGCGATATAGACTCACACGACCTCGCAGCCTCCACGGCTTTACAACTGAACACCATTAGAGCAGGGGTTTTCAACCTTTTTGATCCCAGGGCCCACCATTTATTCAGCATTTGAGCCACGGAGGACCACTATTTGAGGACATTTTAGCCCCACAGACACAAGAACTAAATATTTATTTTGCTTTTGTCGTTCTTCTAATTGTGTAGACTTGGGCTAATTCAGATGATGAATAAATTATTGAGAGTGTAAAAATGAAACCAAATGGACCCGCAAGGGTCCATTTGGTTTCATTTTTACGTTCCCAAGAGATCTGATTAAACAACTTAGCCTGGGGACCACCTGAAACCCTCTCATAGACCACTGGTGGTCCCCGGACCACCTGTTGAAAACCCCTGCATTAGAGGCTTTCAACCGACCGGCTGCACTGGGTGATTTTTGGGGCTGTGTGTGTGTGTGTGTGTACACGGTGTGCACATGTGGAAAAAACATGCAGGGCACCAACCTGCACACCAAAACTGAAACCAAAACTGCGCTTCAGCATCCGACCCAAACTCTGAGGGATTCCCGCATCTGGGACGGATCTGGGAACCAGTTCTATCCCAGTAGAGTGGCCCACTGGTGTAGCTACAGGTGGGCTGAGGTGGGGCGCGGCCCACCTAAATAGAGAGCTGGCCCACTCGATCATTGAAAACATGACTGAGAAAACAAAGGACAAAGACCAGAGAGCCTCTAGAGAGAGCTTGAGAGGTCTGGCCTCACTATAGTTATAATGGGTGATTTGCATGTGCCCACCCTGAATTGCTCATGCCCACACTGAATTGAGTTTCTGGGCTATGCCCCTGCCGTGGCCACTCTACTCCTGTGTGTGTATGTGTGTGCGTATGCACGCATACTCCTGTGCGTATGGCTGGGGGGATTGTCAAACATAGCATAGTGCTGAGTTAGGCCCAAATATGTGTTTAGGGGAGTTCCAAAAATCGCGATGCCTCATGGGCACGTTGGGCACTGTGGGATCCCAAAACGCAACACGAGAATAGCAACAGTACGTTAAAGTTTGCCTGACTCTATTACTGTAACTACTGTCGGTGCCACAGGCTGTTAAATTATGAGGATTACCATATAGACACGCTGCAGTCTAGCTGGAACACACTGCTACACACTGCAGGCCCGCTTCCCAGAAATGCATTAAATATGAATGTATTTAAGCTTTGTAACGGCGCGGCTCTGCAACCCGTAGTAGCATGTGTTTCTCACAGACGGTCTCTACAGAGTGTCATGCCTTGGTTTTTGAATAGCATGTTGTTTTGTGGGCTCAGCGTGAGCCCCGGAAGCGTCCCGCTGAAATCGGTCACACACCGCGAGTTTGGGGCTGAGCGTGGCGCAGTGCAGTCAACCACACCGGTCCCTGTCACGCCACCGCACACGCAACAACACGGACATGGGACTCTGTTCTATTCCTTTATAGCATCTTTCCCAAGCTTTTACTCTCCTTTTCTTGGGTCCCTGGTTGTTTTTGTTTGCTTTTGTTGTTGTTGTCTTGTCGCCTGAAATCGCTTTTTTTTCGTAGTTGTTTCTCAACAAAATGTGATCCGTGTGTGGAGCCACAACGCAGTCAATCACGTACTATTTTTACATCTGTGGTCGTTCCCTCTCTCTTTCTCAGTCTATTTCCGACTATAAAAGACACCAGACAACATCGCATTGGCGTTGATGCGCTCTCATGTCTACACCGCACGGAAAACCCACTATGAAACCCTTTTCGTTAGATTTCAAAGCATTTATAATTGATGCATCCATCCATCCAGGATGACGGGGCGTCGGGCCAGGCAGGGATACATTAGCCACTTGACGGCAATTGCTCCCGAGTTCCTTCTCTTCTTAGGCGGCGATTGGTCCCATCTCGCCAGCAGAGAGCGAGGCCCGTCACCGCCACGGCACACACAAACATTTCCTCCAGTCACACACTGTCGCTGCCGCCGTGCACAGCAGGGCTGTGTGCACTTAGCTATTCAGCGAGCGGCACGATGTCCGAGAGGATCGTTACTGTGTGACCCAACCACTAGAATATTAATCCAGCAACTCCTCCTTGCTCCCTTGGCAATTTGTCCATTCAAGCATATTCCCCCTGCCTGCCTGCCTGATGTACGTACGCTCTTAATCCTCGAGGTCTTCAAAAAGGTTGGGGGGGAAGGGAGATGTGCTGACCCGACGAAAGTGCTGACGCCACTCCTTTCTGCTTCTCCTCTGCAGGCACATTTTCAAGGAGGAAAAAGTCGTTGTTGTTTACACCTTCTTAAAACTTAAGTTCCTCCGCTACAACACCCCCCTTCCCCCTCCCCAACACACACCCCTGCCCACCCCCACGAGTGTAAGTTTTTGACGACGTGATGACAGTTTAAGGTCATCTGAAAATAGCTCCATCCATTTGGCAGCTGGGATGGGTCAGACCAGGGTGGGTTTCTTCCAGCCTTTGTTCGGCTGCAGCAGCGGCGGCGGCTGAGGCGGCAGCGCGGGTTTTTCGTGATGAATCTTATTTAAATCCAGGCTTTAGATGTGCGGTTTGAATTGTTTCAGCTGAGGTGGTTTTAGCCACGCGGTTGAAAAGCTGAATTTTCCTTTTCGCCTTTTTTTAGGTCACAAGTTTGTGTAAAAAAAAAGACGAGAGGGGAGATTGTTGTGCTTTCAAAATGCGTTTGTGTGTGCGCGTGCATTGTGTATTTGTGTTTGTGTGTGCGGTTGCAACGTGTATGCGTGCGTGGTTGCAACGTGTGAGTGCTTGTGTGTGAGGCGGTACCATTTCACCACTGTATTATTAGCTTTGCTCTCGGACATGGTTGGTCTACTTTTCCTGTCCTCTCTCCCTCTCCCTTTCTCTCTCTCTCTCTCTCTCTCTCTCTCTCTCTCTCTCTCTCTCTCTCTCTCTCTCTCTCTCTCTCTCTGTCTCTCTCTCTGTCTCTGTCTCTCTCTCTCTCTCTCTCTCTCTCTCTCTCTCTCTCTCTCTCCATCCATCCTTTGCGGTGGAAACTGCCGAGTCATCAGAGCACAGACCACTGTGGCGCTCCTATCGCCACAAACATGGCATTTACCGGATCAGGCCTTTCTAACCCCAGCTACCCGGATTTGGCACATATTTGTGGCCTGCTTACTTTGGGGGGGACTAGCATGTTTTTTTTTCTCTAGCTGTGAAAGAGGAGAACTCAAAATCTGAGCACAACAACAAGCAATTTGACTCCCCTGTTTTTAAGACCGTATAGCATGGATGGGGTTTGCCTCCGGAGAATATACAGCGTTGCTTTTTTTGTTTTAGCCTACGCTAGCGCTGCAGTTCTTGCTGTATTTCAGGAAAAAACGGGGAGGTTATGACAGGGTCATTGTGAGGCAGGCCCTGTCATTCTGTCTCCTCCGTGAGGGTTTTTAGTTGTATGTTTTCTTTGGTGTGTGTTTCAGCGGTGCTGCTACGCTCCTCCTCCATCCACCGCTGTAGCCGTGCAATTATTTTGTTCCTTTTCCCAAACCACGTTCTTTGGGTTTTTCTGAAACTTGCAATTGACTTGTCGGTGTCTATAGAGTCCACACACGTGGATGATGTCATGTCATCACCCCCTCCTGATGGTTGGGCAGCATGGGGTCACCAGCTCACCCCCACCATCCCCACCTCCAATTAATGTACAGTGATCAGGTGAATTCATCAGTAACCTCTCTGTGCCCCCCGTAGGGCAGATGTCGAGTCACACCGGTTCACCTTTCGCTGATGTAAATTCCTTCAGCATTCACCATCGGATTGGTGTAAAGCAGATGTGTCAAACCCGCGGCCCAGGGGCCAAATCAGGCCTGTGAATGAATTATCTTCAGCCTGCAGGATGACATCTAATTACTGAACTAACTATCTGGTATATTGCACACCACAATAAAAATGAATACAACTAATTGATTTACTTTCTCAACTACATTCATTTACATCCTCATTTCATAATGTGAAAGCAGTGCTTGGCGAGGAGCATAGAACAGCAAACTGAGCAGGACACAAACACGCGACTTCTGTGGTGCGCTATGAGCCGTGAACGCCTGCTGTTATTGGGGTTAGAATGTGAGAATGCAGCACCAATCAGTATTTTCTTTCGGAGTGAATTTTTTGTAGAATCTACAATGTAGGGATGAATTGGCTTAAGGATACTTTTAAGTAACATTTGATTACTTTTTCCTCCACTGCCCTGTTACTAACGTACCTCTCTCTCTGTCTCTCTCCTGGCTCCAGGGTGGACAGAGTGACGATGGGATGCCTGTGAACGTGGGCCAGTGGGCAGGCATGTGTGGCCCTCTCCTCCGCCTGGCCCTGCTGCTGCTGCTGCTGCTGATCCGGCCGCCCCCCGGCCGCTGTCTCCCGGACCGCCCCGACGACCAGGGTGGCGGACCGCCGCCGCCGGCCCAGGATGGCGGACCGCCTCACTTCGGCTTCACGCTGCCCGTCTACCGCGCCAGCGTCTACGAGAACTCGGCGGCGCGCACCTACGCCCACAGCCGGGTGAAGATGGGCGTGCCGCTGGCCGTGCGCTCCTGGGACGTGCGCTACCGCATCACGGCCGGCGACGACGAGGGCTTCTTCAAGGCCGAGGAGTACGTGCTGGGCGACTTCTGCTTCCTGCGCGTGCGCACCAAGGGCGGCAACGCCGCCATCCTCAACCGCGAGATCCAGGACAACTACGTGCTGACCGTCAAGGCCTCGGTCAAGGGCGAGGCACTGCTGGAGGCCTGGGCCAAGGTCAGCGTCCAGGTGCTGGACATGAACGACCTGCGGCCGCTCTTCTCGCCCACCACCTACTCTGTGACGGTGGCCGAGAGCACGCCGCTCCGGACCAGCATCGCACAGGTGAGGGGTCAGGGGGTTTTCAACAGGTGGTCCTTGAGAGAGTTCCAGGTGGTCCCCATGTAGGCTAATGTTGGGTTAACCGGATATAACTCTTTGAGAGCGTAAACATGAAACCAAACGGACCCTGGTGGGTCCGTTTGGTTTCATGTTTACGCTCTCAAGAGTTAAAATGTTCATCATCTGAATTAGCCCCAAGTCTACACAACTAGAGAATGTAGAAGATTAAGGTCATCTTGATCTGTTTTGTTTTCCAAATCCAGCCTGGAATTGTGCACAAAAGCAAAAGAAATCTTTATTTTCGGGGTCTGTGTGGCTAAAATGGCATCAAATGGTGGTCTGTGGCTCAAATTCTGAATAAATAGTGGGCCTTGGTATGAAAAAAGGTTGAAAACCACTGTGCTAGGGGTGGGAGCACTCACTGACCGCTAGGTGACCACTAGGTGACCGCGACGGGTGGGAGCACATGGGAGCACAATGAGATTTTGAATGTTTTGCCTTATACAGTAGGTTAGTGACTACAGTAGTACCCCGACATTGACCTGTTTTTATGAGGTTTTTACACCTCATAAATTCACAGGAGTTGAATTTCGGTCTTTTAGTATGTTATTAGACACCATTAGAAACATATTGGCGAAGTAACAATTTAGTTCCCTTAGTAAATAGACCAGGAAATGTTCAATCATAAGAAATTCTAAACAATATAGACCATGATAAGTTCAATCATAGACTTTAGTGCAGCCCGATAGTGTCAGACAGCCTTCTGACATAAAAACATAAATAAACCCATACATTTTGAAAATCATATAGATTCTGAACTTGAAGGTTCGATATTGATGTTGTAACATTAAAAATTGCGGCATATGACAGAACCGATTTCTTTTTTCCCCTCCCCTCCCCTCCAGGTGACGGCCACGGACGCCGACATCGGCTCCAACGGCGAGTTCTACTACTTCTTCAAGGACAAGATGGAGATGTTCGCGGTGCACCCGACCAGCGGCGTGGTGTCGCTGAGCGGCCGGCTGGACGTGGACGAACAGAGCCGCTTCGACCTGGAGATCCAGGCGGTGGACCGCGGCATGAAGCTCTACGGCAACAACGGAGTCAGCAGCACCGCCAAGCTCTTCGTCCACGTGGAGCGGCTCAACGAACACGCGCCGACGCTCGCCGCCGTCACGCACGCGCCCTCCTGGCTGGACCGGGACCCCGTGTACGCCGTGGTGACCGCCGACGACCCGGACGAGGGCGCCAACGGCCAGACGGAGTCGGTGGCCATCGTGGCCGGGGACCCCCAGGGCCGGTTCGTTGTGGAGCGGTCCGAAGAGGACGGGGATGAGTTTGTGATCAAGGCGTCGTCGTCGCCGGACTCGCTGGACTGGGAGAGCTACCCCCACGGCGTTAACCTCAGCCTGCAGGCCAAGGACCGCGGCACGCCGCCCAAGTTCTCCGCCGTGGTCCTCGTGCGGCTGACGGTGACGCGGCCGCCGGCGGTGGAGGTGCGGTTCGAGCAGGAGACGTACGAGGCCAGCCTGAGCGAGGTGTCGCCGCCGGGCACCATCGTGGCGGCCGTGAAGATCAGCCCGGAGCCGGACGACGCCGAGTACCTCCTCACGCCCTCGCCGGACTCGGCCTACTTCCAGATGAACACGCTGACCGGCGTGATCTCCACCGCCCGCTGGTTCACCGCCCGGGACGCCAACCGGGACGAATTCAGCCTGGAGGTGATGGAGGTGGACAGCGAGCTCCGGACGCGGGTGCTGGTCCACATCGACGACGCCAACGACAACGCGCCGGCGTTCGCCCAGCCGTCCTACGAGGCCCGGGTCAACGAGAGCGTGGCGGTCGGCACCGAGGTGCTGACGGTCCAGGCGGCGGACGCTGACCGTGGGGAGAACGGCTACATCACCTACAGCGTGTCCAGCCTGCAGCCCGACCTGCCCTTCCGCATCAATCAGTTCTCGGGCGTGGTCAGCACCGCCCGGGAGCTGGACTTCGAGTCAGCGCAGGAGAGCTACGCGTTCGTGGTGCGCGCCTCGGACTGGGGGTCCCCGTACCGGCGAGAGAGCGAGGTGAACGTGACGGTCCACCTGGAGAACGTCAACGACAACCGGCCGCTGTTCGAGAAGGTGGCGTGCCAAGGCGTGGTCTCCAGGGACTTCCCTGTCGGCGACGTCATCACCACCATGTCTGCCATCGACATCGACGAGCTGGAACTGGTCAAGTACAAGATCCTCTCGGGGAACGACGGCGGCTTCTTCGAGCTCAACCCGGACTCGGGTGTGCTCACGTTGAGGCAGTCCCTGGCCACCGTCGCCACTGCCGCCGGTCCGAAGAATGGAGTCTTTAGCCTCAAGATAACCGCCACGGACGGCGAGAACTTCTCTGACCCGATGTTCGTGAATGTCTCGGTGGTACACGGGAAGTCTCCCCCCAAGAGTTTCAACTGCAAAGAGACCAGGGTGGCTCAGAGGCTGGCCGAGAAGCTGCTCAAGAAGTCCAAAGCCGGCACCAAGCCCAAGATCGAGGAGGGATTCATCGACCTCTTCTCCGTCAACCGGCAGACCCCTCAGTTCGACAAGGCGTTCCCGACCGACATTGCGGTGCGCGAGGACCTGGCCATCGGCTCCAGCGTCTTCAAGGTCAACGCCTACGACGGCGACACGGGCTTCAACGGCCAGATCCTCTACGCCATCTCGGACGGCAACACAGACAACTGCTTCGACATGGACATGGACACGGGCCTCATCAGCGTGTTCCTGCCCATGGACCGGGAGAAGAGGGACCGCTACCTCCTCAACCTGACCGTCTACGACCTGGGCCTCCCCCAGAAGACCTCCTGGCGCCTGCTGACCGTCTACGTGGAGGACGCCAACGACAACGCGCCGCAGTTCCTGCAGGAGGGCGGCTACCGGGCGGTCATCCCCGAGAACACGGCCATCGGGACGGACGTCATCCAGGTGGAGGCCACCGACAAGGACCTGGGCCTCAACGGGGAGATCGTCTACTCGGTGCTGACCAGCACCACGCAGTTCGGCATCAACGCCAGCACCGGCGTGGTGTACGTGGCCGGCCAGCTGGACCGCGAGCAGGCGGCGGCGTTCGACCTCAAGATCGAGGCGCGGGACCGGGCGGAGAGGGGCAGCCAGCGGTTCTCGGTGGCGTCGCTGCGGATAACGCTGGAGGACGTCAACGACTGCCCGCCGGCGTTCATCCCGGCCGCCTACGGCGCCCGGGCGCTGGAGGACCTCCCCGTGGGGACGGTGGTGGCCTGGCTGGAGACCCAGGACCCCGACCTGGGCCCGGGGGGCCAGGTGCGCTACTCGCTGGCCAGCGACTACGACGGCCGCTTCGAGGTGGACAAGGCGAGCGGCGCCGTGCGGCTGACCCGCGAGCTGGACTACGAGACGCAGCAGTCGTACAACCTGACGGTCAGGGCCAAGGACAAGGGCCGGCCCGTGTCCCTGCTGGCCGTCACCTCGGTGGAGCTGGAGGTGGTGGACGTCAACGAGAACCTCTACGCGCCATACTTCTCCCACTTCGCCATGACGGGCTCGGTGAAGGAGAACGCGCGCGTCGGGACGACGGTGCTGCGCGTCCAGGCCCGAGACGACGACGATGGCCGCGACGGAGAGATCCAGTACTCCATCCGCGACGGCAGCGGCCTGGGACGCTTCGCCATCGACGAGGAGACCGGTAAGGAGAAGAACTTTTTTATCAAGCCATGCTCAATGAAAAGCTATGTGGGTGTCTGTGTGTCTGTCTCACTGTCTGTCTCGACCAGTGTTGCCAACTTCCATGGGATAATTCACATGATGAATATTTTAACTCTTGAGAGTGTGAAAATGAAACCAAATGGACCCGCAAGGGTGCATTTGGTTTCTTTTTTACGCTCTCAAAGAGTTACAGTATATCTGGTTAACCATCATTTAGCCTGTGGACCACTGGTTGAAAACCACTGTCATAGGAGGAAAAATGGTGAAAATTTTGCCCCACCTCATCAGCCAAAAAGCACTAGATTTTTTACGCCAGGAGCTTTTCACTAATTTTGGTGCCAGGGGGGTAAAAAAAAAGAAGAAGCTATCTATAGCGACAAATGTGCCAAGTTGGCAACACTGGCACTCTCGACCCCTTCGGCCTGCAGATTTGGGATCGCATGGGTCAAAAAACAGCAACAACGATGGAAAAAAAACCTGTTTTGTCAATCATTTTAATTAGTCCTGTTATACTTCCCGGTAGGGATGAACAGACACTTTTTCACAATTTCAACGTTAAACAGATTAAAGGCCTGGCCTTGTTGGATGTGGCGCGCTGCTGCACGGATGTTCATCCTCTTAAGCAGGTTAACCGTGTCCTAGCTCTGTGCCGCTATACATTTAATGGTGCAGGGCCTTGTAAGTTAAGTCTCTACTGCATGGGAGAGAGAGAGAGAGAGAGACGGAGAGAGAGTGGGGCTCCGTAGGGCCTAGTGTTCGTGTCCGGGGCCCTGCATGCCAGCTGACAAAGAACGTAATTGTTGGAGCGAGCCGCTGTGTTTTTTTTTTTTTTTTTTTTTCCGGGGCTAGGGTGTTCTTAAGAAGGTTTAGAGAGGCACGATTTATAAGCTTAGCTCCAATCTGGAAGAGTTGACTCGCTTGCCAGATTGAATTACGCCGCCGATCACTTCATTCACAAGGGCATGTTGTTGTCATGCCATTTCTTTCTGCCTGGCATGGCACACACCTTGGCTCGCCTCCCCTCCTCCTCCTCCTCCTCCTCCTCCTCCTCGATGTTTCGCTGTGGGTCGGTATGCACCGCACACCAGAGTGGGCTTGAATGTTTTGACAGGGCCTCTGTCGTGGCACTGCACAGTATGTGCTTCAATGTATTCTCTGATTTTTCTGATGTCTATTTATTTAAAGGGCTCGGCCTGTGACTGTGAGGTCCAGTCACAGTCCAGCCATGCAGGCTTTTAAGGGAGAGATGGACGGGCCATTTAGTGTTCTGTTTGCGACCGAGAGAACAGGAACTCTATTACAGTTTGACCTATTGCAGTTTTTGGTAATCTACACCAGTGGTTCTCAATCTTTTCTGTCTGGGATCCCTCGGCGTCAGGGGCGGATGTAGGCATAGGCATGGGGGGGGGGCAATGCCCACCTAAATGCCCACCTAAATGCCCAGTCTGCCACACCAAACATGATGGCATGCAAAACAACCCACAATCTTTCAGTGCTTATTTACCATACCATTTTCAGTAGTGTTTCAAATGATGAAGCTGCCCCCTTACCACCCCCCCCCCCCCCCCCCAATTGGGAAATGTTACATCCAGCGTCCCGACCCATAGCCTGGCTAAAGCCATGCTGAATCGGCTGTTGGCAAAAAAAATTCCCCTCTGGAATAGCTCAGCCCCCAATCAGGACACAGTATACAAACATATTTGAATACTGTGTCTTGATTGGCCACCCCAGCTCTGTGGAGTACAATTGAGATATTCCAGACCTATCTGCTGAAGTGGTTAAATAAATAAATAAACAAATCATGAATGAATGAATACATTCCTTGAGAGATTTATTATTGAGGTTTATATGATCCGCTTGGAATGGGCTGTGGAGTTCAGGGTGTTTTTGAGGACAGCAAGAGGACAAAGGACAGAGACCACATGAAGGCACGGGGGCTTCTGGACAAGCCCTCATCTCTGACAGGGATTGTAAATTATCTTGACACTTTCCAATTGCCTTAAGATCCCCATGCACACACACATACCATGGACACACACACGCATGCGTGCGTGGACACACACACACACACACACACACACACACACACACACACACACACACACACACACACACACACACACACACACACACACACACACACACACACACACACACACACACACACACACACTTGTGCAGCAAAGTATGTTCTCCACAGGACAGATTCCTCCTCTGCATCTGGCAACGTGTTGTGGAATGAGACTTAGAGAGGACAGAGTCCATGCCAGTAGTGGAAAGTAACTAAATATTATTTAAGGAGACACTTGTTGACGCATGTTAATGATGTTTAGAAGATTTAGAACCCTAAGTCCTTATTTAGTGTTCTAAATAAAGATTAGTGACGTATGTGTGTAATGTGTGGTTTTAGAGATATTGGCCTAGATTTTCGTCACCGCTAAACCCCTTATCCCTTAACTTCTTTGCCTTTTTAAACGATTTAAACAAAACATTTTTCAATGGTTAAAATGGCCAGTCTACAAGCTCACAACATGTCAGTAGATTGGCACATTGAACTATTCCAAAATGTTTTGCAAAATAGAAAAAAATAAGTTAGGGATTAGGCATAAGGGGTTTAGCATGTAACGAAAATGGAGCCCTTTATATGCCAGAGACACTGGGTTCACTTCATTCCTGGACTACAATTCCAACAATGCTTTGGTGCACTGCTCCTTCTTGTGGATAGAGGGGAGGGCTGTTTGTCTGAGACCAGGGAGGAGATGTGACCACATGTCTGTGACATCATGGACTCTGCTAAAATCTGATCTAAAATAGCTTTAAAAAACACCTATTACAGACACAAAGACCCCAGGGAAGTGTTCTAAATCTTCTAAACCTCATTAACATATATATTTTTGCAAAATAGAAGCAGTGTTCTTGACTTATCACTCTTGTGTCAGAAGGTTTGGTGTTAAGCTGATAATAATTGCCACAGTGTGCACCGGAATCCTTTTTCTTTCCGTTTGAATCGAAAGCATTAGGCTACACCTTGGAAGTGTACGGAGTACAGTACAGTGATGATGATGACGGCCACAGGCTGAAATATTTGAACTCTATACCGGCTCTGCAACTCCAAAGTGATTTAAATTCCCTTTGGCTTCCTTTAGTCACCCTGTGAGTGTGAAACTTTAAATTGTTTGCGCTCTTAGAAGTGCCCCAACTTCCTAAGATTGATTCTCATGAAATGGTGTTTGAAATGAGCTTTTTATTTTAGTTTTTTTTTTTTTTGTTAACCCGGGTGCAGAGAGAGAGAGGAAGCTGACATTTTTACTGCAGGGTTGAACTCAAGCATTCCAGGATAGCAAATTGACAAACTGTCACCCACTATTCTACAGTAATCGCGTACAGACAGTCTCTGTACTTCTCCCTACAAACTCAACTGTACGGGAAAGAGACAAATGAGTAGCTCACCTATAACACATTCCGCTGAAAAATACGTCCTAGAATTGAATTATGTTCCCCCAATTAAATAAATACTAGGAAATTGCTTGTTTATTGATATTCGGGTGGTAGGGGGAGGTGTTGCTTTTTTTTCAAGGCTATTATTTTCCATTAAAGTGTTCACGGGGAAAAGCAGGTCAGTTTTCATGTCTGGCGGACAGCTGAAACATTGCATTAAAACATTTTGATCTAAGCCATAACCTCTCAAATGCCAATTTCCGACTGCGTCCATGGTCCACGCCCCGGGCTGTTATCAATTTCAAAGAGTAGAATTGTATTGTGTTCATTCTCTCTCTCTTTGTGTTGCGGTCGTGTGTGAAGTGGAGATGATCCGGCCTTAAGCCCCCGAGCTTTTTTTTTTTTTTTTTTCATTTCATTTACACAGCTGTTGGGGTGTAATTTTGTGCAATTCGGCTCGGCCAGTGCAGCGCGTCGTGACTTCGGGGTCGCTGCTGGTTTAAAAAAAGGAACAGCCAGAACCCAGACGACAACACCATGGGAGAAATCTTTTGTGCGTTGTGTCTGGCGGGAAAGAGAAGAAGCCATGGATCAGGGTCAAAACGCCATCAGCGAGGGTCATTACGGCTGTCAGTGGTCAGGTGAAAAGTTCATCTGCTCCCTTTCTATAGAGCTGTGTTTTTTTTAAACACCTTATTGTCTCCATCAGGCCGTAGGCGTGGGGAGAGAGTGGGTTTTGTAGCGAGTATGGAGTTTCCTTCGAGGTAAATGGTCATGGCTCTGCCACGGAGGGGTGGCGTGTGAAGCGAGAGACACCACTTTGTGCCGCATCGTCCCGTTCTAGTTGGACCCGATATGGACAGAATCCTCATCCCCTAGAGCAGGGGTTTTCAACCACCAGTGGTCCCTGAGAGGATTCCAGATGGTCCCCAGGCTAAATGATGGAAAGTTGGTTAACCAGATGTAACTCTGTGAGAGCGTAAACATGAAACCAAATGGACCCTTGCGGGTCCATTTGGTTTCACGTTTACAAATTTGGACTCATCTTTGTGACAACAGAAATGTTCCTCAGCAGTGAGTGCAGAGACAGAGGAACTGGTTAAGGTGTGGCACTGGGAGGGTCAGCCATTCTTCTCCTTGCTCAGTCCTGGCTCCATACCGTCCTCTCTTACAGAAGGGCACTTTGAGCTGGACTTCTTCTGCCCAGCCAAAACTTGTTGTGAAACACACAGTGAGATTGGGTTCCCTGTTCGAAAACAAAACGGTGGCAATCTAATCCCAATAAAAGGCCAGTGCACCACTGCCAACGCAGCAACACCATTACCGACTCAAACACACACATTCGGAGCGCGATGTCGCCCTTTAACCCGCCCTGCTTGTCCCTGTTGATGAGCACGGCCAGGGAGGTGGAGAATTTATGGCCCTTGTTAGCAAAGTGTTGGCAACCCTCATAAATCAACCAGGAGCCGGCCGGGAAACACTGCAAACGCAATTACAACTTAAAGAGCTTGGTACTGCCTGGCCCACACCTTAGTGTACTATACGCACACTCAATCTCTCTCTTTTACTTTATCAAACACACTCACACGCACATAGGAGATTCTTTTTGATACAGAGAACTGTTTCAATAGACCTTTCCTCTAAGTCCTGCCCTCTCCCCAGTGTCCAACCATGGGTTGCTGGACACTTTCCAGCCGGGCTCTTTCATTCCAATCTTAATATAATGGACAGTACACATACTGGCTCATTTTTGACGATTGGACCATAGCAGTTTGGGGAGGGGCTTACTGAAAGGTCTTTTCTCTCCAAAATATGAGTTAATAGCACAGGCAGACTAGCATGTGTCTGAAATAAATGTCAGAGCTGAAATTGATGTGAATATGAAATAAATGCCAGCTGTAATTGCTGAGATTACTACTCATTCACATCCCATTTTTCTGCCTCATAGACCTCCTGTTGTAAGAAACGGCTCATGTTAGGCATTTTCTCGTGCTGTTTATCTTTCGCCACGTGCGTTAATATTTGCAGTGAAATGCCATGAAAAATCACAAAATGGGAGCCAAACATGGGGATGGCCCATGCATGTGTGTCTCTGGTTTTGTGTGTGTAACTGAGAAGGTCCTACGCTTCTCTCTATGACTGTGAATAGAAAATACTGTACACAGTACAGCACATATAGAATAATAAAGAATACAACTGCTCACATCATGCCTTTACACGTTTAAAGGCCTTGTTTCGACCTGCTCTCTGAACCATATCCATGGCCAGCATTGCGCGCGGACCAACGCACACACGCACAGAACCCAAGGACAGCTTGCCATCTGCATATTCTTTTAATGCAGCTACTAAATATTCATTAATGTCCAGCTGCTGTTGATGAAATACCCTTTAAATGTTTCCACAGTGCGTGCATGTTAATTGCACATTGCTGAGGACAGATGATATGATGTTCTGCCTCTAACTCAAACACAGAGACAGCACGTTGTTTGGTGTAGAACAGACTCATTCTTTGTCTCTTTCATGTCGCAGTGACATTGTCACGTTGTTTGGGCTCTGCATGGTTTGGACCAGAGTTCCACAACCACTGGTAAGAGTACTCCATATTACCCCCCCGGGGTACACAGAGGAGTTGCCCCAAAAGGAATGAAATATTTATACACTTTACAGGTAGTTCTTCAGACCAAGAAACATTGAAATAGGCTATCCAGCTGTGCTGAAATGAGTCATGACAGCACACCTAGCAGTTAATAGAAGAGTTGAGAGGTTCTGCTGATCAGTGATTAGACTTTTTGAGAGAGTTTTGAGAGTTTTGGCAGAGCAGCAACATTGTTGGCTTAGGAATAAAACAAAAATAGCAATTACATGTTGTGTATTTTAACACAAAAAAATGTTATTTATTATAGTACATGGATGGCCAATTTTTTTTCTCAGCGGTGGTATAAAAAGTTGGGAAGCAATGGTTCCTCTTTCTCTCTCTATGTGAGAAAAGGCTGCACGGGGGCAGAGTGGCGCCTTACAGCTACAAGCTAGAAGTTCCTGGGTTCGATTCCCGCTGGGGACGATGTGGCTGCCGGTGGAGTGTCTCCTCCTCTGCGTCACCAGCACCCATACCCTAGGCAGGGTTGGCGAAAGGGTCTTTCTATGTGGAGTTTCTGTTTGAGAGGACAGGAACTGGTTCGTTAATACTGTACCACATGCTACGTCCAACCGTAGGTCAGGTGTAAAGGAGCAACTTGGACTCTGCATGCATGAAGGACACATTAGTTCAGTTGTTTTCCCCATCTCCCCCATATATGAGGACTAGGTTGGCAGAGGGTGTCTAGAGTTCTGGTCGGATCACATTAGATAATTGACACAGGGGTGAAAAATGGGTTATAACACTTTACCCGGATGCGTCCACTTCCTGATTTATGGCTTAGGTTAGGCGTATATAGTTGGATTTTTGCCTCAGCCATAATCTAATGATCTGAGCCATGGAAATGACAGCTCTCTCCCTGTGCTCTCTCTCTGCCTGATGTTGGCGAGGGACCTAATGTCTGTGAGCATACCTCACCTGCTCCCAGTGCGCAATACAAAGTAAAAAGGTTTTTTAAAAAAGTGTTGGTTAGACATACTACTACTAACGACATACTACTACCAACAGTCTGACATTAGTTAACCTAACTCATTCTGCGGATTAAACCTCACACGTGGCAGGTTAAAACTTACCTGTGGCTCCACATTGATATGTTTTTAAACAGATCTAGACCCGTTGTTTACCATCTATGCTATAGTTTCAGTGCGTGATCAAGTTTTTAAGTTTTTCCCCTTTCAACTCTTATTGTGAACAGCAAAATACCCCTAATCAGATGTCACGATGACTTTGGTGTGTGGGTGTGTTTGAATTTGACCCAGAAACACCATTCTGGGAGTCAATTTGGAGATAAAACCCATTGAAAGCAGCACATGGAGCGCCATAGATGCGCGCACAATTTAAGCTGGCATGGTCCAGTGTTATGGGCCGAATTGGTGCTCAACCAACCAGAATGAATTAACGTAGCTTTCGTTTCTTGGCGCATCATGTGTTAAATGTGTATTGTTTTAAACTCATAGGCTGAGTTCTTGGTTTATCTGGAGATCCTAGTTTTCTGTGACACTACAATATCTCTGCAATCTATACGTACAGCACGCACAGCAAATACCGGTATTATCGGTATTTGCTTATTATAAAGAACTCTGGATGAGTCTGAATGACTACATTGCAAGTTGCATGTTATGCCCACACATAGAATACTTGCGGCACACCTCAGTATAGCACCCTCCCTGAGTGGTGACAGCCTGGTCAAACCCCTCTCTCTCTTTAGCAGGAAGCCGTTGACACGTCGAGATGCTTTAAATCTCAGCCTCACTTATCCTTCGGGAACTGTTGTGATCCGTTGAGAGAGTGAGAAACAGGACAGGGAGAAGGAATTCACGACTTCTCATTCAGCAGTGATTATTTTTTATTAGCCAGGACTTCCAAACCCCTCGTCTTTGCTTTGCCCCAAGAAAAGCAGCTCTTGTGCATGTGTGAGTCTGTGTGTGTCCCATTATACACTGGCCCCACGCCCACATTAATTGACACTAATATCACTTGCACACACTTTTTGCTCATGGGTTGCAGTAATATCATATCATATATAGCTATATGGACTGGAATAAAAGCTTAAAACGTTGCAGTGACTAAATGTAAATAGCGAACCCAGCAACCACATGGGCAATATGGTACTGAGGCTGAAACGGTTTCAGAAGAGTGATGATTAGTACCATTAGGAATACTTCAGAGGGACTTAAAGAATTACATTAAATATTAAATGCATAGTTTTAAAATGCAGACTCTATAGTAGAAATAATAAAAGTTTAAGTGAATTCACTGAACGTACCTATAAAAAATAATCCTATCTCCTCAGTGAATCATTAACTAAAAGTGTAAAAGATCGACCTGTACTGTGTTTTACAAAGTGGTCAGTGACCTGCCCGGCCACAATATAAATTACCCAACCTTCCGTCCAACCCTAATCCCGTATGGTAGAACTAGAAGCATCACTGGTCTCCCCATGGGCTATGAATGGAGAGTTTCTAATCGCTGCCACGCTTGAGTCACTCGCCTGGCTCAGAGAGACAGAGTTATTTTATTACAGTAATTAGCGTATTAATGGCTACATATATTATAATTGCAGTGCTTCAGCGAGGGAGTGGTGGTTGCTTTGTTGATAGAGTCTAGAGCACTTTGACTTGTCAGCTGTGTTGTGGATGGATGAGGCCACCTTCGCACTTGCGTATGTGTGTGATTTGCATATTTGTTTAATGCAGATCATACCTCATGCATTAGACCCATGCATTGCATTCTAATTTAGTAAGGTATATTTTCAGGAGCCATGTTCTATTGTGTTCTGCTGTGTATTAGATGTATTCGGTGAAGGCATCAGTCTGTTTATACTGTTGCTCGATAAATCGCTAAATCGCTCAAAGATACTCTATGGCAGGCGTGCCCAAAAGGTAGATTGTGATCTACCGGTAGATCACACAGGCCATGCAGGTAGATCACATGACAGTCCCCTAAAATGTATGGATCTGTAACTCTTGAGAGTGTTAAAATGAAATCAAATGGACCCTTAGGGGTCCATTTGGTTTCATTTTACACTCCCAAGAGTAAAATTATATTTAAACATCTGAATTACGTAATATTCAAGAGTTCACACAATTAGAAAATGGAGAATAATTGTTATTTTGACCAACGTTTGGCTAGTTCTCTTTTACAATTGTGGACGTGAAAGTTATTAGCTTTGGGTGCAAGAGACTAAACTCAAGATCACAAACTGTCAACTAAAACCCAAAATACTGTTTTCAAACGTCAGTTTGTACTCAGCATATACTGTACAAGAAAACCTTCCAATTCTCCCCCTCTATTTTTCATTTTAAACTCTATAACATTAAGTAACACTATCACCACTATTTCAAAGCTCAAACTTTCTAGGGGGCGTTGAAATGGATTTTCAGTAATGGAATAATCACATTTTTGATGTGTAGATCTCAAGTCAAAAAAGTGTGGGAACCTCTGCTCTAGGATGAAGTGGATTTAGGGGAAGAGGTTTCACTGTGGTGTAGTCTTTTAAGGCTTCACCATGGAGCATACATATACACCATGGTAAAAACCCTTCACCTAAACTCACTTCCGCCTTAAGAGGCTGGCCATGCATAAGAGGTTTGCACTTTTAAGGTAACTTTGCAAGCTGCTTGACTGATGATCAGTGCCGCATTTCACAATACCTTTCCATTCTACTATGTTTTACAATTTTAAAAAAAGTATAGATATTTAACTTTAATTTTAGATTTGAAGTCAAGAGAGGCTTGGGTCAGCCTGAAAATAGTCTTGAATGTGCAGACAACTATTCCACAATCTCCGACTCCTGTATAGGGTATGGAACTAGACGTCCTGAAATCCGAGTAAGGAATTTGCCATTTCCGTTCACGACAGGATATTTTAAAATATCTTTAGAGATTATTTTTATTTTTATTTCCTTATCTGCTAAGTAACAAGCTTAAATGAAACGGAAGTGGGGAGGAGGCTTCACTTCTGCTTTACATTTTAATCATGATAAAACCTCCATTGCTCCAGACTGTATGATGGAAGCTTTTGGAAAATTGAAAGAGGCAACAGTCTGGTAGTGGCAACGCAAGACAAGGCTGAAAATGACAAATGTGTCCTACAGACTGGAGGTCTGAGAACAGCATCGGAGCCACTGAGAGAACCACATGATTAGATTTATTGTAATAGCATAGATTGACGCTATAGATATGGATGACTGAACTGTTTGTACCCAAGCAGAGAACCCAAAATGTCTCTCTCTCTCTGTCTCAACCTGACCTCATCATCATGGTGGCCGTCTCCTCCCTTCCTCCGGCTCCTCACTCTTTTTTCACCAACAGCTAAGGTGACAGAACCAAATCAATGGAAGGTCAGGGACAAGGTGGAACGGCAGTGAAACAGGGAAGAAGTGACAAATTGGGGGTGGCTGCATCGTCCACCTTACACCGATGAGTTACTACTGTACAGCAGCTGCACTATAACACCAGGCTATTTTTTTTCCTGTGTGTGTGTGTGTGTGTGTGCGTGTGTGTGTGTGTGTGTGTGTGTGTGTGTGTGTGTGTGTGTGTGTGTGTGTGTGTGTGTGTGTGTGTGTGTGTGTGTGTGTGTGTGTGTGTGTGTGTGTGTGTGTGTGTGTGTGTGTGTGTGTGTGTGTGTGTGTGTGTGTGTGTATTCACATGCATGAGTATTGAGGCACATCCTGGCCCCAGTCTAGACCAGGCATGCCGGTGAATAATGTGCGGATGTTCAACTGTTGGGTAATAGCATAAATCAAGCCGGTATAATTCGGCTGTTCATTCTGATTGAACACGCCGCGTGTTTAGAGGCCTTTATGGCCTCTACTGTTCTGCTCTGTGTCCGTCAAGGTCAGTCCTGTTGTTTGCCTTTGGATTATGTTGGGGAATCTGGGTTGAAAAGGCTCCTGCCTGTATCTTTAGATTACTCATTAACACAAGTGGATACGGAAAGTCAGTTGAAATGCATGTCTCAAATCTACTGCTATTTATACAATATCACAACAGGCACAAAGCATTATAGGTCCTACGTCTGGCTGAGCTTACAGGGATGCTGGGCAGTGCAGCCGCATGGCCAGATTAGCTTACGGAAGCAATGATTGCTGTGCCGAACATCTCTGTACTTTAGACCCTTCGATGGAAATATGACCAAGTAGAAACTGAAACCCTATTGGCTTCTCCTTTAAACCACTGAAACCTTTAACCCAGGTGAGAGGATGTTACAATAGGATGGAAAAATAGTCCCTTAAAGATGTCCCTTGAAGTAGGACATTGGACAACGAATTTGTAAGTTCTGGAATAGACGTTCTAAGACAGTTCAGGTGTTAGAGTTGCAAAGAGACAGTAGAAAGTACACGTCGACAAGGCATCGGTGTCGCTCTGAACAATATCACATCAGTTGCACCCATATTTATACCAAGGCAAATGCATTTTCATTATGGTGTTTTCATTGGATTGTCATCAGGCAACACTCAAGAACTTCAAACACACTGAGTCCTTGATTTAGCTTGTAGAATCAATGTGGCCACAGTGGATTTTGTCCTTGTTGGTCTCATTCTGTGGATGGTGGATTTTGTCCTTGTCGGTCTCGTGTTTAAGGCCATTTGGGTTATTTCCATCTCGGTTTTTATCCAAGATTTTTCCTCTTGAGGCCATAACGTGTGAACAAATGTGAACAATACAGACAAAAACAGAGAAACAGTATGGTGGGGCAGTCTCACAAATACAGGCATATTTTTAGCATTGTTATTAAGATGTGATCACATTGTAGCTTTTGTAGCAGCTATAAAACGTCAGATGCATCTTTGTATCTTCATGTTGCTGGCTTCACTGAAAATTAACGCTAGAATGTTTCTTTCCATCTGGCCGTGTCATACATTACCGTATTGGAGATGTTAGACACTGCAAAAATATATATGAAAATGTGTTGTCGATCCGCTATGTTTGCTAGTGTTGCTAGTGTCATTCTCTTCCTATATATACTCCTATACTGGTTTGGAAGGCTTGTGGCTGATTGGGAGTTTTTTGGGGGAGAACAGGGCTGGGTTGCTGGCTGTGTTATGCTGGCCTCAAAGCGTGCGTATGTGCGTGCGTATGTGCGTGCGCGCGCACGCACACACACACACACACACACACACGCAGCTGAATGGAGTCTACATTTCCTGCACCAAGGAAAAAAATAACATTTGTAATGATAGCCTGTAGTTGCTCTCACTGCAGGGCTGGGTGAGGAGCCACACACACACACACACACACACACACACACACACACACACACACACACACACACACACACACACACACACACACACACACACACACACACACACACACACACACACACACACACACACATATACTGTATAATTCTGTAAAAGAGCTGCGGCATGGAAAGCAATTAAGGATTAGACCTGTGTGACTAGTCTTTACACCCAGTGCTCATCAGCACACGCACACACACACACACACACACACACACACACACACACACACACACACACACACACACACACACACACACACACACACACACACACACATGAATGGGGTGTTGATGTTCTGACTTCCGTGTCCCACAACATTTTGCCCTGACTTCACCCACTGGAACATAATCCTATTTAGCCAGACAAACAGACTGAAGCCGCGCGTAAGCGTGTGCACGCACGCACGCACACGCACGCACACACACACACACACACACACACACACACACACACACACACACACACACACACACACACACACACACACACACACACACACACACACACGTACGTACGTACAATAGCACGCACGCAAGCAGTCGCTCGCACACACATGCATCAGGGGCGGATGTAACATTTCCCAATGGGGGGGGGGGGCGATGAAGTCGCACCCATACCATTTTCAGTTATAGGACTTTTATTAGTCAAGTAGAGCATCAACACTAACATCAGTTGTTGTTGAAGTTGCAACAGACACCAGACACGCAGCATGCATAAAGCTAAAGGTCTGACTCAGAGAGTTTTCTGTTTTCAATGATGAAATGCTGTTGCTTTAGTGGTGACACAATTGTAGTTAGTTAGTAGCAGTAGTGTTTTAAATCATTTTAAATACAAGCACTTTAATTTGAAATATCCTAGGTTGTTTTGCATGTCATCATGTTTGGTGGGGCAGTCAGGCAATTTAGCCCCCCCCCGTGCCCATGCCTAGATCGGCCCCTGACATGCATGCTCCCTGTCTCTCTGTGTCTCTCTCCCTCCGTCCCTCTGGGGGCTCCAGACGGTGCCAACAGTTGGTTGTCCGGTACAGCCCTGCAGGTACAATGTCATCACATCTCTGACGTCAAACACATGGAGAAGACGGCCTATTTGTTCTGCCTGAGCTATTTATAGTTGTCTAATACGCACACACACACTTCTGTTAGAATCTATAGCCCCCACTGAGCATGTGTGTGTGTGTGTATGTCCTCTCATTTCAAGCAGTTGTTATTATACTTACAGTCTAGTGACCCTGATGTCTTTCAGGCATACTGTACAGTAGTCTATGTATGTTTCAGTGTGTGGCAAAATGTTGAAGCTATAAAACTGGGGTTTTCAACCTTTTTCATACCAGGGTCCACTATTTATTCAACATTTCAGCCACAGACCACTTTTGATGTTGAGTTGAGTCTCGAACCAATACCAAGGAATTTCAAGTTTTTGTCTACAATTTAGAGATTGAGAGATAAACTGGCAAAAGAACAATTATTCTACAATTATTCTACATTTTCTAACTAGATTCTTGTAAACGAAGTAATTCAGATCTTTAAATATAATAACTCTTGGGAGCGTAAAATGAAACCAAATGGATCCGTCAGGGTCCATTTTGTTTCATTTTACGATCTAAAGAGTTACAGACCTATAAGGGTCCACTTGGTTACGAATGGTCCATCATTTAGCTGGGGACCACCTCGAATCATCTCAGGGACCACTGGTGGTCCCCGGCCCACCTGTTGAAAACCTCTGTAATAATGTGTTGTATATACCGAACCAGAAACTGCACTTTGCTCCCACCCTCCAAAACTGGATGAAACCCAATAAGCTTTTTGTGAAAGCTACAGGAAAACAATGGGGACACCTATAGCCTAGCCAGCAGCGCTTTCATTTACTAGCATTAGTTAACTGAGAAACACTTATTTCAAAGTGACAGGGCGCTTTAACACAAAGCCAGGCTTTTTGAAAGGCTGATTTATTCATTAACATGTCAACATCGTCTAGGCCTTTATGTTCTAATTTCACACCAGTCTGTGGGTGTTGTACTTGTAATGCTGAGGTGCTGTGAGGTAAAACCTGGAGGAGTCGAGACAAATTGAGGCGTTTATGTATTTATAAGCAACTCGTCTTGGCTGGATTATTAATTATATTATTATAACATGTCTGTAGTGATATTTGTGTACAGTATATATTACCAGCAAGGCGCCCTGAGGGAGAGAAGGGCGAGCAGACGGGAAAGTGTTGACGCTTTGGCTTGGGTGGTCAGATCAACAATATGGAATAAATTCTGTACTGACTCTACTGTATATGGAGTGTGCCTGGAGTGTACTGGGTTTGATTAGGTTAGACCAAATTGTGGACAAAAGCAAAGAGGAAATCTTTAGGTTTGGGGGTCTGTGGGGCTATAATGTCCTCAAATGGTGGTTCGTGGCTCAAATGCTGAATAAATAGTGGGCCCCGGCTATGAAAAAAAGTTGAAAAACACTGATCTAACATATTCACATTTCACTTCTGCATGTGTGTGTTTACGCATGTTTATTTAGTCCTGCATGTGCAAGATATGCGACAGCATACAGTAGGCTGTCGCATAACGCGTGTGTGTCTACCCAGAGCCACTGTTCCTCTCAGATATACAGTATAGCAGCACACGGCTGGCTGGCTGTGCACTCTGTGTCATTTCATTTCGGGAGTCAACCGTGCAGGTCAGGGTTCGGAGTTCAACCAGAGTTGAGCGCTCTGACCTCCTCACATGTCACACACGGCGGCCGTGGCCAATGGGCGCGCGAGGTCGTGCCCACAAGGCCAAAGATGGAGGTCTGCCTTCTAATAACAGGCTTCCTACCCTGGCTGTCTATTTCTGTCGAAGAGAGACGGCGTCTAGCATTTCTCCAGGGGCAGGAGGGCTCTTTGAAGCGCGGTAACGTCGAGAATAAAAACGAGCCGCTCCCCCCCTCCCTCCCCCTTACTCAACAAAGACCTCAATTGGAGATGTTTCACAAGATTAATTCCTTCCCAGCCTCGGTGGAAGCAGAAGTGCCGAGGCCTTTGCTAGTTAAAGCGTGTATGTCTGGATGATACACAAAGGCAACCGACACGTTTCACAAATTATCATGGAAAAGATGGAAGTCTTATAATTATGCATACCGGATGGGCTCAGAGACAGGTGTGCAAGCAGGGATCAATGTATTTGCAGAAAATGTTCACAGTTACCCACACTTGCAAGATGAAGACTTTTATTCATAATTAAAGCATCATAGACCTTCTATGACGTCTACGACGGAAACATAACTAAATTCTTCTTTGCCTAAGACGTGTGTTCACGTCTTTGAATCTTTTTTAATGTTGAAATGATGAAATGTCTCTCATAACTTATTGCGTCCATCAGTGATACTGACTTCATGTTCATGCATCAGCGTTAATGCAATATGAACGCTTCTAGAGAGAGTTTAGATAATTTAGTTCAGAGAGTTTAGCGCGGGGCCGGATCTAGGCATGGGCATGGGTATGGGCTGCAGCCCAGGCTGCCCCACCAAACATGATGCATGCAAACATGCAGAAAAAATGCCTCATCTACTTGTTTGGCACTCACATATTTACAGTATTATGAAAGACTCTGGTGGCAAAAGTTTTAAATAAAATATCAAAATATGTTTGTGTGTGAATGCAAGTAAGTGATGAGCACAAATGTGTGTCTATATGAAGCACACACATGGTTCTGTGTGTGTCTTTGGATTTCTGTGTGTGAGGTTTGAGTGACAAGTCAAGTAAGTTCAGTCCTAAAGAGTTATGTAGCTAATTCCCTCAAATTTCCACATCATTTAACAGCTGTACTGTAAATATATCCTGGAGTGAGACTTGGTCTGTTTGACAGTCGTTTACTTGTTTGAACATGACCCTCTCTCAAAAGATGAAAAAGACTAAAAATACAGCTTTTACTACCCCAGGCCGAGTGTTTAGCTACTTCCATATGCTTGTAGATACATGCAGCAGTCAGAACAAAGTTAATAAAGTTACAGTACTGCACAGTATGTATGCTTATAGTAGGAACCCAATCGCTGGTACGGGACTGATTTGTGGGTCACAGACACATTGTTAAGGACCGCCTTAGTTTTTTCTTATTATTTCAAACATCCCCCAATAAAGCAAAACATTAGCAAAAAAGCAAATTAAAAAAATAAATTCAGTGATGAAGAAAGTCAAATAAAAATCTAAGAAATTGTATAAACTAGGACCTTACCCGTTGTGAATAATGAACACCAAATGATGTGCATTGTGGTTAATGTGATTTAATACCAATAATGATGTATTTCGGTGAAGTAGCCTACTGCTTTAATGTAGTTGTGATAATATTTTGATCATGGGGAAATGGGAACATTTTTAAGTTGCACAAATTAACGTAAAGTACAAACTCGCCATGCGGTGCAAAGTATCCTGTTGTGAGCTTGGTCATGTGTTATTTTCACTAGTTTGGGTTGTGGGGAAATTTCTCTTTTGAGATCACAGGCTAAAATGTTTGGGAATCACTGATGTGTCACATTGTACTGTGTGTCTTGCACATGACATGATATTTTGTTTAATTACCCAGCAGTACGTCGAGTGCTACTCACTGTGCTGATTCAGCACCATGTGATGGTTCTGAAGGCATAGTGTGGGATTGGATGGTGGTTTGACATGTCGCACACACCCCGCGCTGAGGAGCGTGTGTGTGTCACTGCGACAATGCAGCAGCTTTAGGGGACAGGGGAGAGTACACTGTCAGTGTACATCACAGTAGCAACTGGCAGCCAGGAACCACAGACACTACATTGTAGTCATGGTTAGACTGTTGGCACAGCCCTGGCTGTTTTGGGCCCAGAAAGAGAGATCTCATTCCTTTAATGAATATTATGCTTGATGAGGGAAATCCTCAATGTTATTTCAACTCTTTACACTCTTAAAGTTAAAGATGGAGGGCTGTGATTCCTATGATAGGTACTATGATTATTCAACTTCAACTTATGTATGCCTGTGTAACACCTTGAGGCTGGCGATATTATCCTTCGATCCTTAGTGCTCTCAATCATGTTTATGGATGGATTGATTGACTGATTGAGTGATTGATTGAATTAACAGATTGCAGAGAGGGCACAGATTAAGAAAGTTGCATTTGTCAATACTTATGTGCATATTGCACATGCATACACACAAGCACACATGTGCACACACACAGCCAGTCTTTAGTGGGCGGTGGTCTTTCCCTTGAGACTTCCAACCCCCAGGCAGCTATTCCATTCTACCTCCCGAGCCACCCATGCCGCCCCTGCATATAAAAATAATGAAACTTCATTAATAAAATACATTAAATGCAAAGAAGGTCCTTTAAGACAAATGCTTCGGTAAAAAATAATTGCTGGATGTTTGGGAAACATTAATCATTGCTACCCCACATACAGAGAGCCTAACCAGGTTGTTAAATTAAGTGCTTTAATCTTCCATGCACTGATTTCTCAAGTCACCCAGCAGTGCCTACTGTAACAGAAGAGTGCATGTGGGAGTGCGGAGTCGAAACAAAATGGCTGATGGCTGGCCATATATAACGCACTCTTTACCTTTCTGTGCAATTCACCCTGACACATTTGATGGCCTTCCTTTCTTGTGATTTACTTCTTTCACCTAACCCACCTCATCCACTCGGCTCTGCAAATCCCGAGCGCTTATGTTCTTGTCACTCCAGCCATGTCCCGTTTCAGTCCTAATGTTATTGTCACTCCAGCCATGTCCCGTTTGTTGTTGTCACTCCAGCCATGTCCCGTTTCAGTCCTAATGTTATTGTCACTCCAGCCATGTCCCGTTTCAGTCCTAATGTTATTGTCAATCCAGCCATGTCCCGTTTCAGTCCTAATGTTATTGTCACTCCAGCCATGTCCCGTTTCAGTCCTAATGTTATTGTCACTCCAGCCATGTCCCGTTTCAGTCCTAATGTTATTGTCACTCCAGCCATGTCCCGTTTCAGTCCTAATGTTATTGTCAATCCAGCCATGTCCCGTTTCAGCCAAGCTGGGCTGCAGTACATCCATTCTCTCCAGCTGTTACGCTGTGACTCGCCAATGCCATGATTTGTTTATCGTGACTGATGGTTCCCAAAGCTGAAGCATCCTCATGTCCTCTCTCTACGCTCTGTGTGTTTGTTTCACTCAGATGTATAGACAAAGAACAAAGAACAACAGAGAGGAAAAAACAAAACACAAGCATGACAAGGCAATACATTTCCAGCTACACTGCAAAGAAAAATGTCTGAATATAATGTTATTTTCTAACAATCTAATCTGTAACAATAGAGTGTGACCAGTAAGACATCTTGAGGACATGAACCCGAGTGAGGGCGCTCTGAAACAACAGAGCTTCTTAATACGGCACAGTTTAGAAGCAGAAGATGCTGATCTAGGTGATGGTCCTGTCTTGTCTCTGTGACACACACTATATATGCAGCATCCCTTGAGTGTACAGGGTTTGATAGGGTCAGATCAACACATGGAATGTCAGAACAGGTCAGCTCCATATATGAAGATCTAAGGGTTTGATGAGGCTTACAGATCAGCATATGGGATGAATTCTGTACTGGCCATTTATGGATGTAGTATGTGGGGTTTGATGAGGTCAGATCAACGACAGTAAAATGTTCCACTAAGTTACTCATTAGACGTGGATAAATTGTTTACAAGACCGAAAAAGCAACAGCAAAGTGCAGTAGCAAAACTTTCATTGAAGTATAAATTTTATTGGTTTGTGTGTCTGTCTGTCTGTGTGTGTGTGTGTGTGTGTGTGCGTGTGCGTGCGTGCTTAGATCCTCTACCAAAAAGTATTTTGAAAATATTTGGTCATAATTTATTTATGCTGCATGTACTGTAGCAGCTAATTGCTGATGCAACCTGATTGCAATTTGTCTTCCCCTCTGTTCTGGTTTTGTCTTTTTATGTCTGCATTATTAAGGTCACAGACACCAGAGGGACACCCAATGTCAATATTACCCTGCTGCTTTTCACTTATTAAGTGAAGTGCATTCATCTCATGGAAGGTGCAGGGCCTTAATTATACATGTACCGTTAAAATGATATCTCGTTTGATCATTCAAGGCCGAACTGGGCTTTGGTGGGGAATTATTCTGCAAGGACAAGGTCACATATCTAAACAGTGCCTGCTCACCGGGAGAATTTACAGTATATTTTAACAGTGGGCGACAAGACCGAGCTCCATTTTTACTCTATTGAATCTCAATGGCTATCGCCTAAACAGCCCAAGAAGATCAATTATCTTTCTAAATCGTTTTGCCGACGTTACTCCGCACTCTTTTCGACAATCGCCCGTTGCCTGCTATCACCAAATTCGCCAGTACCTGCCAGGCCCAATAGAACAATAATATACCTCCGGAAACTTCGTCAATCTATGCCCCGCTGTTAAGGGTTTCGGTGTCTTGAGGGTTTCGGCTACTTCCATACGCAAGATATGTTCACTTTACAAGATATGTTCACTTCTGTGAACAAAGACTACAGCAGGCCATAGAGGATGATGTGTTTGCATAGCCAACTAGTTGGGTTGTTATTGTCCCGGTTGGCAGTGATTTTAATGGCACATTTTGGAAAGGCAGGAACAGAGTGTCCGTGCTCAGGTTGTATTTTTATTTATTTATTTACCTTCGTACATTCTGTCCCAAATTTTTGATTTGATTTCATTAGACATCAAGCAAGAAGAACAAGTTACATCAGGTTCATCTGAGGCGTGTCCAGGATAATTAACACAATGCAGTTACAGAATTTTCAGTGTCGAGGATAAAAAAAAAACACAATACAGTCTTCCGATGTATTTTCACGGCTGGTGGTCCTTGGTCTGTGACAAACAATCTGTTGGTATTGGCATGTAGGAAAGCCATGTTTAGTCGTGTATAGCCAGCCTTCAGTCTGCCTTTGAAATGCATATTGCCCCAAGCAGTTTCAGTCTGGTATCGCTCAATTGTTGTGGTGTATTTTGCAGACAGGTATTAGTGGAGGACGAACCGGGGTCTTGTATTTGTAACCATCCCTTGGAAAGAATAGATCAAAACACAGAGGATATAGACTAAGTCCACACTGTGATGTTGTTATGGCTACATGCAGCTAAGAAAGCCATGCACACATACACACACGCAAACGCAAACACACACACTTCACTCAACTGGCTGTCTAAGCTCTTAAGCACAGGGATCAGATGAAAGACAATGCCTCATTTCACTCTCACAACCCTCTTTTAAACCCACTCCTTCTCAGTCTTATTTTTATGTCTCTCTCCATCTGTCTCTGACCCACAAAATGAAAATACACAGCGGCCGCCAGAAACCTGATGAGTAACAATAACCCGACCACGGCTTCGGCTTGTTAGAATAGTCACTAATGAAACACGATTATTTCTAGTAATGTGGATACTCGCATGCATGCAGGGGCGGATCTAGGAATGGGTATGGGGGAAGGCAATGCCCCCCTAAATGCCCAGACTGCCCCACCAAACATGATGGCATGCTAAACAACCCAAGATTTTACAAATTAAAATACTTCTAATTAAAATGATTTTAAACACTACTACTGCTATACTAACTAACTACAGTAACACTGTTAGCAACACTACACCAACAGCATTTCATCATTGAAAACAGAAAACTCTCTGAGTCAGACCTTTAGTTTTATGCATGCTGCGTGTCTGTTGTAACTTTAACAACAACTGATGTTATTGATGCTTTACTTAACTAATATTAGTTCTGTAACAGAAAATGGTATGGGTGCAACTTCATCGCCCGTGTCGCTTTGTGCCACAGGCGATGAAGTCACATCCATACCATTTTCTCCTGCCCCCGCAATTGGGGAATGTTACATCCACCCCTGCATGCATGAGGACCCCACACACACACTCACACTGTCTGTTTTCTTTCAGGTATCAGTGAAAAGGGTGAAATTGGTACTACTACTGTATGATTGGATACTTCTTAGTCTTAGCCAGACACCTTATTACACAATCTCTGAAATGACATACAGTAGAGTCTGGAATCAGAACTCCTATGAGCTGGATAACAGAAGTATTACCTGCTGCCCAGACCGTATAAAGATCGACAGATAGGTGGACAGGTTGGTGAGATCCAATCATTTCATGGTTTGTGATTATCTGAGCAGCGGCCCACCTCTCTATGCCAGTATATGTCGTCAGGTTGGCTCCGACTGAAACAAACCAGACGCCTTAGCTTCAACAATCCACACACTGTTTCGAGTAGGACTAGCTTTGGCGGCAGCTCCAAGCGAGGGGATGCGTCACATCCGCTTTATTGCTTACTCAGGAGCAGTATTCCGGCTATTTAAAGCCATGGACTGACTCAGCATGTTTCGAGCTGGTCATTCCAAAGGTTTAGCTGGTGCTACAAATGCTAAAGCTCTATCACCTTTTGTTCTCAGCTTTGTTGCAGTAGGATAGTGAGTGAGGCCTTTTTCAGAAGACCTGCTCTTCTGTGCCATAAGTCCTGGGTTACGAAAGGGCTTCGCCCAGTGTGTGTGTGTGTGTGTGTGTGTGTGTGTGTGTGTGTGTGTGTGTGTGTGTGTGTGTGTGTGTGTGTGTGTGTGTGTGGGCGTGCATGTGTGCGTTCTTGTGTGCTGGCAAGAGCACACCCGTCTGTTGAAGTCATCAGGCTCACCACCACCACATGGACTTTCAATTGTCAAAACGAAAAAAGTAAAGTTGGATAGTGTTTTGTAAGTCAGCTGTTTCCCGTTAGCTGATTGAAAAAGGTTTTGGCTGTAGGATACAGGAGATTGAGTGCAGTGTAAAATAGATCTGGCCACTGGTTGGATTTAGTGAAATATGATATTCTATTTGTGGATATTTTTAGGATATAAACTGCCTTATGCCTGTAAAGTGAAGAACTCCTCCTACTTCCGGGCCTCTTTCCTACTTCCTTCACAGATGTTACCGATATACTAATTAAGGCTATATTCAATTTAATGTGCAGTGGTTCTCAATCCTTTTCATTCCAAAGACCCTCAGAACTCGACTGGAACCATTTGGTTACATTTGTACCCTCTCAGAGCTGCACACCATGCAGCACCATTTGGAATGCACCCTGACACTTTGAGACCCAGTGGTGTGTGGGTTTCAAAGACCCCTTTTCCACTATTTGGAAACACCTTCAGTTCAGAATTGGTTTTTAGTCCATGAGCCAGACATCCAAAATTGGAACGTTAATAATACCTATATCAAGTAGCAGCAGCACCCAAATTGTTTGCCAAATGGATGGTTCATTAGTAACAGTAATAACACCTGGGAAGAAAAGGAAGTTGGGACGGTGCTCAAGTGTATATGCATATATAGAGCTAATTTGCACAGACTACAAAGGCCAAAATAGATATAACCTTTAGATTGGTCAGCGTATAATGTTAATATCTCCATGTATTCATCAGGTAGTCGCTGGTAGGTGTGAGATGTACTGTATGTCTAACTGAACTATTCAAACCACAGCCATCTTACCAGCAAGGTGTTAACAAGGTGCAACTTCCATAGGCGGATTATGAAATTAAGGGCCCCTGGGCCACCACCAGCCAAAGGGCCCCCCTACACCGGAGGATCTTTCTGCCCGGCGCGGTGGCATGATGGTTTAGGACATTTTGGGCTATTTTAGTGACACAAATTTAGTAAATCCATTGTTAATAAGGACCGTGTGCACCATTATTATCACTTTTACCCCTTTTTTGGGTGGGCCCTGAGGTTGTACCTATTAGCAATCACGCGTACACTCAAGCTCATGAGCCCCCCTAGCTCAGGGGCCCCTGGGCCTGGGCCCAACGTGCCCGTTGGATAATCCTTCCCTGGCAACTTCCCATAGACAGCCCATTCATCCAAACAGAACGCTCCTATTTAATTCTCTCTCTCTCTCTCTCTCTCTCTCTCTCTCTCTCTCTCTCTCTCTCTCTCTCTCTCTCTCTCTCTCTCTCTCTCTCTCTCTCTCTCTCTCTCTCTCTCTCTCTCTCTCTCTCTATTCCAATGTCCCAATGTGGATGCATGCTTTTATTTATTTTTCTGTCTGGCAATAAATAAATTAACAAATAAATAAGTAAATAGTAAGTAAGTAAGTAAAAATGACCTGGCTTGAGATGATTTTGTTTATTCAAGGGATTCTTACATTTCCAATATTCTGGGCAGACTGAGCAGTGATGTGGGTGTGCTGCGTGTGTGTGGGTGTGGACGGGTCGTCTTTCAGCATGTGGTGTTTTCAATGTGAACGCTGCACTTAGGGAGGGCACTGCTCACTGCTGCACGCACACACATACACACACACACACACACACACACACACACACACACACACACACACACACACACACACACACACACACACACACACCGGATGTTATTTGTCTATGTGTCCATCTTGCACTTGACTGTTATATCTCTGTCTCTTTTTGTGTGTGTTTGTAAGCCTGTCCAACTGTTTCTCCCTCTCTCTCCTTTGCACGTAGGCGCGTGCGCACACACACACACACACACACACACACACACACACACACACACACACACACACACACACACACACACACACACACACACACATGGCTGTCTTGGCGCTACTCAGTAGTGATAATATAATCATGTTGAGAGACAGACAGAGTGGCTGAGTTGCAGTTTGCCTGTGGAGATGTTCGTGAGAACTCTCTCTCTCTCTCTCTCTCTCTCTCTCTCTCTCTCTCTCTCTCTCTCTCTCTCTCTCTCTCTCTCTCTCTGGCTGCGATGTCAGAGCCAAAATGTCTGTCTGTCTGTCTGCCCCCCATCCTCTCATTGTGTAATATTCCCTCTCCTCTCCCAGGAAGACGTTCTCTCTTTCTCCCAGGGTTCCCCACATCTCCTCTCTCTCCTCTCTCCTCCTCTTCCCCTTCTTCCTCTCCCCTGAAGGAAGGCTGTGTGGCGTTCTGATGTAACCCCGCCCTCCTTTCTGTCTGCCCCTCTGTTGGCCACGGACCATTCTCCACCCCCACCCCCCAATTTATTCAACATGGCAGGAATATGAGGGCATCAGCATGGACTCTCTCTCTCTCTCTCTCTCTCTCTCTCTCTCTCTCTCTCTCTCTTTCTCTCTCTCCCTCTCTCCTGCCAGCCTCCTTGACAGGCTTGACCGCTGAAGGGAGGAGAAGGCATTTGTTGTATTGCAGGGGCGGCGGATCTAGGCATGGGCGGGGGGGGGGGGGGGGTGATGCCCCCCGTAAATGCCCAGACTGCCCCGCCAAACACGATGGCATGCAAAACAGCCCAAGGTATTTCAAATTAAAGTGCTTATATTTAAAATGATTTGAAACACTACTACTGCTACTAACTAACTACAATTGTGGCACCACTAAACCAACAGCATTAAAAACAAACCTTTAGCTTTGCAACTTCAACAACAACTGATGTTATTATTGATGCTTACTTGATTAATAAAAGTTCTGTAACTAATTTTCCGCCCCCATACCATTCCCCCCCCCCAATTGGGAAATGTTACATCCGGCCCTGTTGTATTGTGTGAAAGTGCATGTGGGGACGACGACGCATGCACATACATGTACGTGCACACACACACACACACACACACACACACACACGTGTGCGCACTGCAGTAACCCTCTTTACAGGATAAAGAAAGCAGCCTCTGACACACTCCATCTCCTCTCTCTCCCCCGCCCCGCCCTGCCCTGCAGACATGGCCGTAACATCACACTTTGCCATATAAACCCAGCCAATTACAACCCAGCTGCAATATATCCACAGCCAGTCACAGCTGTCGACGCTCTCCCAGTCAGTCCCCATGTAATGCCGCCATGCTCTGCCCGTAAAGGGGAAATGATGAATGTGATGCACAATCTACATGTAGAGTGCCTTGGATAGTGCATCACATTCACCCATTCACACCCATTCAAACAGCACTTCAGGAGCAATTTTGGGTTAAGGGGAAGTCCACCCATTTTCAACATTTTTTCTGAGAGCGTGAACCCTAACAGGTTCATTTGGTTCCAAAGATGTGAAATCCATTAACATGGTGAAAATACATCTTGATGATGTCATCAAGATGTTTCACCATGTTAGTGTTTTTCTTCAGACCTCCATTTCTTGGGAACACAGAATGGTGGAACTTTTTTATCATGTCCACCCAACACCTCTAGGGTATACTAATGACATATTAGAATGTTGAAAATGGGTGGAGTTCCCCTTTAAGTGTGTTGCTCAGGGACACATTGACACTAATTTTGGGGGGGCACGGCTTTGAACCGGCAACCTTGCGGTTACCATCCAGTGTCTATACCTCTGATCCACCGCATTCCCACATGTCCCCCTGCCTCAAACACACACACTTCGGCCCATAGAGTTATATAATGTGAACTGGGACAATATATTTTGCTTCTATTAGTGGCGCAAGTAGTGCAGGTTGGGCTATCTTCATCCATCGATCATCTTTGGCACCTTTATGTCACGTCACCTCATGCGTTCACAAAGACCCACACATGTGGTCCGTTCTTGCTTGTATGTCATCTGCCTGCAGTTCCAGTTTTGACCATAATCGTGTTGGTGGCTTCACCGTTGCCCAGCCATCCTTTTGCCCTTGTATTTGCTCTAATGCTGGCCCCGCCCCCTCCCTATAGTCTCTGCAGTGTTGGAGAAGAATTTCATCACCCATCATTTTTTATTTATTTCTTTTTGTATTTTTTCCCCCTCTTTGCTCCCTATTTCCACAGTTCCACTGGAAGGTTAATTGGTTCTAATCAGCATGCCATCACGCGCATGCCACGCGTGCCCACGGTTAATCAGTAACGGTGGGGCCTTTTCCAGCCACGATTTTCCTGCTTTAATTCTATTAACGCAAACCCCTCCATCATCTCATCCACCCCCCTGCCCTTCCCCCACCCACCTGCGCCCACCCACCCACCCACCTCCATGGCCACCTGTGCACTGCATGCCCACGTGTCTGTCTGTCCTTCCATCTAAAAGAGTCACGTTGCCATGGAGACATGCAATTAACATTGAGGCTCAATCGGCAGCCTGAGGCTGGCATTTTGGATGGGGGGGGGGGGGGGGGGGGGTAGAGAGAGACAGAGAGACAGAGAGACAGAGAGAGAGAGAGTGCGCTATGGCTGGATAAAGAGACATAATAATATGCGTGGAGATGAGGTTTGACAGTTACAATGATGTTAATGAGCTGGATAGAAACTAAAGGGGAGATAGAGGTGGAATCAGACAGAGACAGAGGGAGAGAGAGAAAGACAGCAGGGCTAATTGTTTCATTGTGGTGATGTAGCATTGTTGTCTATAGGAAAATGTGATTACCTTGATTATGTTAATGATGACTGTTAATTGTTTGGCAACACGATGCATTTGACATTGTCATGTTAACAGAGGGTGGTGTGTGTGTGTGTGTGTGTGGGGGGGGGGGGGAGTGGCATGCAGTGAAAAAGAAAGGCGATAAGAGTGGAGCATTAGAGGCCCGCACGCGCGCGCACACACACACACACACACACACACACACACACACACACACACACACCCACACACACACACACACACACACACACACACACACACACACACACACACACACACACCGGTGCGAGGGAATGAGGGATGAAAGGAGGGAGGTGGGATTGGAATGAGGGACAAAATAATGAAAAGAGGGCCATGCGGGCTGAGATAATGGAGAGGAAAGAGAGATGGATGTACTGCTGTGTGTGTGTGTGTGTGTGTGTGTCCTATACGTGCGTCCCTGTATGCCCATGCGTGTGTCCATGTGTGATATATGTGGAGCCATGTGGCGTGGTCTACAGGGAGGGAGCGGGGGGACGGGGAGGACGGGGGGGTCCATCGTAAATCTGGGGGCTATAGACTCGTGCCTTCTAGGGGTCTGGTCCCGTCTTCTCTCTTTGTCCTCCACTTCCTCCTCTCCATCCCCCTCCTCTCCGTCGCTGTCCCTCCATCTTGCCTTTTCTCTGCCGAGTGATTTAGTTTTTTCATGAAGATGTCATTCTCAGGATGAGAATGTATGTAGCCTTGAGGGCTGCCATAACTGGAAACCCTCAGGTGTGTGCACGTGTCAGTGCATGTGTGTGTGTGTGTATGTATGTGCGCGTTTGTGTGTGCGTGTGACAACACACCATGCAGTGACGTCGCCCACCCCTCCTATAGCCTATTCACTTTTTATAGTCTCTATTTGACACAAAGATTCCATTGGTTGCAAAACTACACGCTACTATTTATTGCTTATTTGATTGATTTGATGTGCACGTGCATGTGCATGTACTCAGTATGTGTGTGTATGCTTTGGTGTAGCCTGGCACAGCCACCAAGATTTCTGGTCTAGTAGAAAAATCAAAACCTGCGTGGCTACCGACCAAGCATAAGCTTTACGCATTCATAAGATGTAATGCACTGACAGTACACCATAAGCACGTGGCCCCAAACTTCACTTACTGTGGTCCACAGGTTAATGTTGAAATACTCATTTATTACTGATTTAACCTGTTACAATTCCAAATGTACTACTGGCAGCATAAATAACGCATTTATATTATTTATGCTATTTACTGTATGTTATGTTAACACATCAAAGTCTGACCCTGTAGAACTGATTTTTTTGACTAGGCTATATACATTATGGTCCTCTTGAATGACTGGCCCTCTACATCAGGGGTTTTCAACATGTGGTCCGGGGACCACCAGTTGTCCTTCAGAGGGTGCCAGGTGGTCCCCAGGCTAAATAATGGAAAGTTGGTTAACCAGATTTAACTCTCAAGAGTTAAAATATTCATCATCTGAATTAGCACCACTTAATTAAGAAGTCTACACTGTTTTGTCTGCAAAATCCAGAATTCTTTAGTTTTAGGTCTTTCGGGTGAAAAAGTAATCAAATGGCGGTCCGTGGCTCAAATGCTGAATAAATGTGGTCCCTAGAGCCACCTAACACATAGAACCTCTCATGCAACGCCTATTAAGTAAGTATTGGTCTCTTAATGGCACGGCATTTTATTGGTTGACTGGCGTTCTCGCTGGTTCTTTATTGACCTTGACAACAATAAACATGTCACCTGACAAGCCCCTTTAAGGCCCCTCTGACACACTCCCGCTTATACATTCCACCCGCACATGCAAGTGCACGTATGCACACATTCACGCACGTTACTGTACACACGCCCACCGCACATATCCTGCAGCAAGCTGAAGTACTGCATGAAGACCTAATTCATCATGAAACATAATGGTTTAAGCCAGGGGTTTTCAACAGGTGGTCCGGGGACCACTAGTGGTCCTTGAGAAGGTTCCAGGTGGTCCCCAGGCTAAATGATGGAAAGTTGGTTAACCACATGTAACTCTTGAGAGTGTAAAAATGAAACCAAATGGACCCTTGCGGGTCCATTTGGTTTCATTTTCACACTCTCAAGAGTTAAAATATTCATCTGAATTAGCACTATTTAATTAAGAAGTCGACACTGTTTTGTTGGCAAAACCCAGCCTGGAATTGTGAACAAAAACAAAAGACTTCTTTATTTGTAGTGTCCTTGGGGCTAAAATGTCATCAAATGGTGGTCCGTGGCTCAAATGCTGAATAAATGGTGGTCCCTGGTGTCAAAAAGGTTGAAAACCCCTGGTTTAAGCCATGTATACCTTAGTCCTATGGCAAGCGTGAAAATTACTGCAGTTGCAAGCAGTTGACCCAAATTGTGACGTATTGATGTGGTAAAAGTCAAAGAGGGAAGTAAAATGCCCCATATATAATGTAATGCCAGGGCAGCAGTGACTCAGGAGTGGCCAGCAGAGCGGCCAGATTGTAACCGTGAGGTTAAATGGGCATTTCTCTCAACCAGAGCTTATTTAATGATGTGCAGGACACATGGAACACTTTCTTGGGGTTTTCATGTGTGTAATAATATAGTTTTTTAGATATTTTTTTTTAGTAACAAATGGATGTCTGTGAGGTCATGAACAAAGTCCCACCTCCCTGCAGCCTCCCACTCTCTCCACAAGGAGGGGAAGTGCACTGGAGGTCTGACTTTGGAGTCCAGAAAGGAACTTCCTGGATGTTCATGACCTCATGAACATCCATTCATTACTAGCTCTGGTTGCAATGGAGTAAAATTGCCCTTTAACAGTTGATATCTGGCTCCCAAAGAGTCAGTGTCAGTGTCCTTGAGCAAGCCGATGTGCAGGTGCCTTGCATGCTGTCCTCCACCATCGCTGTCTGAATGTGTGATGTGTCAATAGGTGACTGTGTAGCAATGTAGAAGTACATTCCCACACATGCAGTCATGCTCTAAGTCAGGGCTGGGCAACTATATTTCCGAAAGGGCCAAATGAGATACATAAAATATTGTGGAAGGCCAAGACTAAAGGCTAAAGTCTGCGTAATATTAATTTCATTTCAAGATAAAAGTAAGAGTAAGTCCAACCATTTTGACACCAGGGCCCACTATTTATTCAGTATTTGAGCCACAGACCACTATTTGATGACACTTTAGCCCCAAAGAGCCAAAACTAAAGATTTCTTTAGCTTTTGTCCACAATTTCAGGCTGGATTTCACAAGCAAGACAGGCAAAGATAGATAATTCAGATAGTGATTTTTTTTATTTTACCGGTGACTCTTGAGAATGTACAAATGAAACCAAATTGACCCGCAAGGGTCCATTTGCTCAGCCAAAGGCATGCATTTGGCCCCCGGGCCACATAATGCCCAGGTATGCTCTAAGTCTACGAAGAGCGATGCACCAAGGTTTTGCGTTGCTGTATTTGTGTGGACTTGTACAGTGTTGGTTTCCCATTGAAAAGCACTGCAGCCCACATAAGAATAACTACTCAAAAATAAACCATGTATTGTAATATTCTTATTTCTTATTCAGTCATCTGCTTATCTTACTATCTCTCCCTGTTTTAATTAAATCTTGCAACAATGTCTAGGGAAATAAATAAGCCAAAACGCGTGTCTGTTATTCCCCATTAATCATGTACCGTATAATTCAGACGGTCTCATTCCAGCAAACGTAGACGAAGTCAAATAAGCTTACGACAATTTTAACCCCACCTAATCCCGACGATATGTGAGCAACCTAAACCCTCTAAATCCCAAGAGTGTCCCTAGAAAAAAAAAGTACCAAATCGTGCCGACTTTACAGGATTTGCTTTGTGTTTCATTTCGTTGTCAGGAAACCAAATGCCCACATGGCTGAGAATACACAGGCATACAGCCTGCAATGGGAAAGCATTGCTTATTCTTGTACACACGGACACACTGGCTTTTTGTTTTGTTTATCTCCTTTCTGTTCCTGCCAACATTCATTTCGGTGTCTGCTCTACTCACCTTCCTCAGCAAAAAAAAACAAAAAAAAACAAAACAGTGGAAAAACAAAATTCGAATGTCTGGTTTTGGATGAGTGTGTGTGCGTGCACATGTGCGTGTGTGTATGTGTGTTCATGTGTTTGCGGCCCACGTGTGTGTTTAAGATTTCATTAAGATCACCTCAGCTCACTCCTGTCCTGTCCTAGTCTGGCTCCGTATTTCAGCACCACTGTGGCATCCATTCATATCACTGCCATGTCTTGACCTTCTGAGAACGGCTGTAATTCTGAATCCACCTGGAAGAATGGCATTAGTGATTCACTTAGAGGGTGAATGATGCAGGGCTCTGCCCCAGTGTCATTTAGTTTGTGGCTGCATGTGCCCTGGAGGGCCAAGGGAAGGCAAAGTTAATTTGTATGGCACATTTCAACAGCAAAACAAAATCATGTTAAATGTAGATATACAGTAGTTCAGAGGAGGGAAAAAAGCAAGAAAAACAACTCAATCAAAGGCAGCAGCAAACAAAAAGGCCATACATAGTGTACATGTTCATTGCCAGAGAGTATTACATGATCCTGTTCATTAAGTTGTATCAAAACATATTTTTATAGAGCATTTGGAGCGTGAACTAAGAGCATGCAGGTTCTCCTGGAATTTCATTAATGACAGTCCTCTCTCTGCTTGAAGATGGGCTAATTAGAGAAATCAGTGGGTGAAGTGCTTGGGATGAAAACCCTGCATACAACTGGCCCTCCAACGAACGGCTTGGAGGATAATTGGACTCATGCAACATGCATGACAATAATACTAGTTTTCTTTTTTCATGTGATTACAAATACTGGTCGAGGACTCTCATTTGACAAATTAATTCATGAGGTCATATTAACAAATGGAACCCGACTTGCTACACAGCTGTGTGAAAATGTCAGTCCCATAATTCTTAAAAAAATGGAATGAAGTCTTATTTGCAGGAATTAGCATAATTTCTAATTTGCTACTGTGTAGTGTAATAAATAACTGCTCCACAGCCAACACTGCTTTGTGTGCTGCTTTAGATGATGTGGCTCTATTTCTAAGGCATTCGTTTTCCCATAGAGATATTTATATCAAATGTCAAATCTAGAATCAAGCCATGGACAGGAACGTTTCCAGTGTCCCCACAATGCAATTTAAAAGTGTGCATCATTGGTCAATCGCACGCAGCTGCAGGCAGATGTGTGTCACCATAGGACACGGCTATAACTCTATAAAAACGATGTTGTGAAAGCACAAACAACACTGCTATTCAGAAGGCATTCTTTCTCTTTCCGCTGGCATTTTCATATCCATTCACCTCGCAATAATAGAAGTGCCACGGTTTTTATTTTCAACAATTACTCCTCATTGTGTCTAGTATTTAGTAATTAAAGCATGCTGCTGGTGGGTGGGATTTGTGTGCAGCATTGTCCCTCTCACAGACCAGTGATAACACACCTTGTGGAAATGAGCAAAAAGGATGAAGCCATATTGTCAGATAATGGTCTTATAGTTCAACTAATAAGTGCTCCTCAGAGCCCATGCAGGTTTGCATGCTTTCAGGCAGGTCTTTTGGGTCCAGCAATAAAGATGGAATGGTCAGACATTGGACAGGACCATCACATGACTATTCTGAATATACCTATTGCAGATGCACACACACACACACACACACACACACACACACACACACACACACACACACACACACACGCACACACACGCACACCCCCGCACACACACACACACACACACACACACACACACACACACACACACACACACACACACACACACACACACACACACACACACACACACACACACAGCATGCATAATTGTTTCATTGTGGTGATGTAGCGTTGTTGAATAGGAAAATGTGATTACCTTGGTTTGATTATGTTAATGATGACTGCTAATTGTCAACATGATGCATTTGACATTGTCATGTTAACAGAAAGCGTGTATGTGTGTACGTGCATGTGTGTGTGCCTGTGTGTGTTGTGTGTGTGTGTGTGTGTGGGGGGGGGGGGGGGGTAGGTTCTGAAGGGAACGGGGGTTAACATTTTAACCGCCATACTAAACCAAAGGGACATCCCTTTGGAAAATGGTGTGACCACTCTACTACATGTGTGCACGTACGTACGTGTGTGTATGTGCGGGTGCGTTTTTTTCCTATCGAGCCAGCGATAGCTACTCACAGATCGTCAAAAATCGAGTGCACACTGATGGACATATTGACGTACGGACAGGGTGCAAAACACAAAGAGATGATTCTCTTGTGTCTATCCTGTTCTCCTTTGTTGTACTCCCACGCCCACCATTCAGGTATAGAAATCCTCCTATCTGTCGTTCTGCAGGTGTTATCCCAGAAGATCTGTGCTCCGCAGAGCGCTGCGACATGTTGAATTTCCCTCTTTACACTCCTATCAATCGGAGGTATTATTAATAGGAAACGAGCAGAACGTCGTATCACCTCCTCCTCCCCCCTAGCTGCTCTCAGTGGCTCTGTGCCGACAGACAGTGCGCCCCTGCCCTCGTGCCAGATTAACCATTAGTTGTCAGAGTTGCGCGCTGCATGCCGAACAGGGGGCCCCTAAATGAATTACAGCCACAGTCCAGCGGTTCCACATTGCCGCTCCGTTGGTCTCGCTCCATCACCCCACAGTTATCCCTGGCAGTGGTTCTGTCTGTGTGTGTCTGTTCTCCTCCTCCTCCTCCTCCACCTCCTCCTTTTTTCTGTCTTTTCTCATCCCTTCATCTCTGTCTCATTACCGATGATGAGTCCAATCCTCCCTCCCACACTCTCCCCTTCAGCTGTAGAGAAGAGTTTGGGTAAATAGGGTTAGATGGGGAGATTGGAGGGGGTTAGGAAGAGGCACTGCTGAGCAAACGCAGGCCTCACACTGAAGGTGTGCTTTGAAGTGCCGTCGTGTTTAGCATGCATGTGTGAGCAGCGTGTCGGACACTGTGTGTGTGTTGGCGGGCATCCTTGTGTGTATGTGTGTGTGCTGTGTGTGTGTGTGTGTGCGCGCGCTGCAAACGTGAGTGCTTTAGCTGAAACACATTTGGCAAATGCCGACCTATGATGGAACACACTAGGGACAAAGAGAAAGACTAGGGCAGTGATGATTTAGCAATCTTTTGAGTGGAATATTGCAATGCTACAACAATTACACTGAAATATAATATTGTTTTAATGAGAGAAGTAGTCACTACGACCACAAACGCGTCAAGAAACTATAGTGAGCCTACAGTGGCCACCGAGTCTGCTGCGCTCTGAGAGAAAAACACCAGCAGAAAACTTTGGATTGATTAGGCGTTACTGAGTGCTGGACATGTGACATGTTTCAACCAATCAGATCAGTTCCTCAAAACAACCTGTTGTATAGCAACTGTACTGACACATAATTAATGTAAATAATAATTACTGTATCAATTTTTAAATTGAACCAATATCATCCATGTAGTGTATTGTCATGTATGGTATTGCTGTTAAAACAACCCTTCATAGAAAGAACAACCCCCCACTATACTTCCCAGCGTTCCTCCACTGTCATCACCTTGCTCTGCCCTACACACAGTGAAATGCTGAACGCTTCACTTCTCGCAGGGATGCAAGAAAGAGCAGATTTAAAGAGATGGATGCTTAGGAGAGCCGGTGTGAGAGAACAGCTTGAGAGAGTGGAGGGAGGGAGCGATGCATGCATGCTCCCACGATGCCGCGCTGCGACCTCTGATACGTGACAATGTGGAGTCGGTGGCAGAACGGCTCAGAGGGCACTGATCTGACTGAGTCCATGACAGCGTTGGCAACCAGAGTGTCGCCCAGCTGTCGATGGCACCCCGGCGCCATGCCAAAAAGTTATCTTCTGCCAAGACGAGACACAGTGGGAGCCTTTGTGGCCAAAGATATGGAGTTCATAGGCTACTGTAGTCAGGCATTTTATTCGATTATGATATGGCGATGGTTTTCATCCTTTTTCATACCAGAGCCCACTGTTTATTCTGGATTTTAGCCACGGGTCAGTTGATGTCGAGTTTAAGTCTCCAACATCAAAACTAAGGGTTTTCAAGTTCGTGTCCACAATTTAGGAGAGATAAACTGGCAAAACGTTGGTCAAAATAACAATTCTCCTATATTTTCTAAATGTGTTAACTCTTGAGAGCGTAAAATGATACCAAATGGACCCGTAAGGGTCCATTTCGTATAATTTTACAATCTCAAGAGTTACATCTATAAGGATCCATTTGGGTACCAACTAACTGTCCACCATTTAGCTGGGGACCACCTGGAATCCTCTCTGGGGACCACTGGTTGAAAACCGCTGTTATATGGAATAGTATACTGTATAATCCCAGTTTGGACTGATAAGACTGATTCCAGAAATGCCTTCTAAATACTGTGCAGAACCCAAAATGGAGTTCCCATCCTGAAGGGGAGGGTTACATAAAGGGCTTCCCTCCTTGAATTAGTATCGGTTCAGATGTTTTTATGCATTTGCTGTGTCTCATATCCTTGCTTTGGGTCTATATTTGGAAACTAGATTGTAATTAACATCTGTAATTTAGCAGCCAGCTGGTCTTTAATCCTCCCATCGCCTGACGACTGATCCATTCATTCCCTCTTGTTTATTCATTTCTCTCTCTCTGTCTCTTTGACATTTTGTTTTTTGCGTCGTTTTCATTGTTTGCCTCGTCGACTACCACCATGCTTTCATTTTCATGTCAAGGACCTCCCCCTCCCCTGATTTGCACAGATTACCCGGCGGACAACCCAGTTGAAAAAAATATCCGTCAAGGACCCCCATGAGAGGACATTTTTGCATGCACTGGCATTGTGTTTCAACAATTTTCGATCCCCCCCCCCCCCCCCCCCCACACACACACACACACAGTGGCGTTTCTAAGAAATTTGGAACCCAAGGCAAGATGTTCAATTCTAGTTATAGAGGACAGGTATAATGTATTTAACCATATGAGGCTTATTAGCCTGCAATCCTTTTAAAGCATTGGTGTCAAACTCAGATACAGAGTGGGCCAAAACTGAGAGGGTAAAAATGTGAACCAAGTGGACCCTAGTGGGTCCATTTGGTTCCATTTGTACCCTCTCAGGAAAAATGGGTCTGAAAGAAAAATCATTAACATGATGAAATACATCTTGGTGATGTCATCAGATGTATTTCACCATGTTAATGATTTTTTCAGACCTCCATTTTTAGGAAATACAGAATTGGGGGAACTTTTTATCATGTCCACACAACATCTCTAAGGTATATTAATGACATATTAAAATGTTGAAAATGTGTGGTCTTCCCCTTTAATTTGGTAATGTCTCAAGGGCCAAATGAAATTACACAGCGGGCCAAATTTGGCGCGCGGGCCAGAGTTTGACACCCATGTTTTAAAGCATGTCTGGTGGTTGCCCCAGTGCCCCCCTCCCCTCATGGCGCCCCAAGCAACTGCCTAGTCTGCCTAATGGCAAAAACACCCCATGCACACACACTCACTCAGTCACTCCCCCACCTCTAGTTTCCCCTTTATGTGGGAGCTCAAAGGCAACTCAGTGGAAGATGAGGAGATTAGGAGGTGATGTCACGTCTTGGAAAACACGAGGGTTGTAACATTAGTCACCCCTCCTCCTCCTCCCCCTCCTCCCTGGTCCCCGGCCGTCCCAGCGTCCGCCCGGCGCTGTCCTGTCCTCCCTTCAACGCTCAGCGGGCCCATGATGAAAAGACCTCCCCGCCGCCTGACCTCCAAAGATTGTCTCTGATGATAACCTCATTTTTCCCCTTCTTCTTCCCCCTCCGCCAGCCAGCAGTCATATGGTTTAAAAACACATGATACGATTAGACCCAATAAAGGAGGTTATTAGATTAACAACAAGTTGATTTCATTATGGTTGTGTTTTTGCATGGGAATGAAACCATGAGGGGAAACACAACATTTGGCTTCATACCAAAGACTTAAGCTTATAGCCCATGCCTTAGTTTAAATTATAACCATGTATTCATGGCGATAAAAGCTTTTTTACAATAGAACTGAGTGTGTGTGTGTGTGTGTGTGTGTGTGTGTGTGTGTGTGTGTGTGTGTGTGTGTGTGTGTGTGTGTGTGTGTGTGTGCGCGCGCATGCGCCTATGCGCGTGCGTGTGCATGTCCATGTGTGTGCGTGTGACCGCCTGCATTTGTTCCTGTGTTTGTGTTGTGCACTCAGACCCACATGTGTTTGCTGTGTTTGTGCATGTCGTGCGCGTCTTGATATTCCTAGTGAGTTTTTGGACAAGCCTGGAGGATGTTTGTGTCATTTGACAGTCCCAGAGCCTTGTTGTTCCACTGGTAATTGGAAGGCGTTGTTGTTTGTAGCCAAGCCATGTCTCAGCAAACCGGGAGAGAAAAGTCTGTGTGACAAAGCAACATTTGGCTTTCTTTTTTACACTGGCACACATTGAGTGTGTACACCACTGAAAAAGGTCTTTGTGTAGACTACACATGGACAGGCACAGCTACAAGTACATAACACAAACACACACACAGAGTTGCTCCACAAAGTTTGTGGTTTACAAGAATAGCTGCACGATTTTGTGTGGATGTTCTGTTTTCACTAAGATTTGCATGACAATGGTTAAAGGGGAAAAAAGTTTGGTCAATATATCATCGACTAAGGCCACATGACGTAACTTGGTTCAGTATTTAAATATGAGATATTTAGCTCCACTGACTCTTTCTTGTACAAGAGTGGGTTTCAACCAGTGGTCCAGGGACCACCAGTGGCCCTTGAGAGAGTACCAGGTGGTCCCCAGGCTAAATGATGGTTAGTTGGTTGGATGGTTAACCAGATGTAACTCTTTGAGTGTAAAAATTAATCTCTTGCGGGTCCATTCGGTTTAATTTTACACTCTCAAGAGTTAAACTATTCATCATCTGAATTAGCCCAAGTCTACACAACTAGAGAATGTAGAATTTTAATGGTCATTTTGATTTGTGTGTTTGACTGTTTTGTTTTCCAAATCCAGCCTGGAATTGTGGACAAAAACAAAATGAATCTTTAGTGTTGGGGTTTGTGGAGTTAAAATGTCATCAAGTGGTGGTCCGTGGCTCAAATGCTGAATAAATAGTGGGCCCTGGTATCAAAAAGGCTGAAAACCACTGTTACACAACATAGCCATTATAACTTCATGCTCCATGCATGGGGAGTCTGGAGTATTCACATACAGTAAGGCTGAGTATGAGATAAAATCACAAAAAGTGAACACTCAAAAACACTCAATTCAAACCGTATTTGCTCCTCATAGCACCAAACTCTGAGTGGTATATGCTATTAAGGTGTGCTGTATTTTAAGACTTAAGCCGTTTCAACAGAAAATGCTTGTTGTCAGTAAGTATCCTGTATGTACTAAATAGTCCCAAAGTTGCAGGTGCGTGACCAGGGAGTCAAGTGGAGTCACCTTTTCTATTATTCAGGGCCTAACTCTAGCCCCCCCGTCCTCCACTCACCTGCTGTGGGTGTGCTCATTAATCTCCGCCACATGCTGTGCTAATGGTCATGCTAACTGAAAGTCCTCATCCAGCTACGTTGCTTCACGGCGTTAACCGCATTAGCCGCTTATTAGCGCAGCGCCTCAGTAGCATTTTTAATGAGGGAGATTGATGGCGAGTTCGTCAGGGTCTTTTACACCCTCAGGGAGTCTGTCTGCATGGTCTCAGGTGCACGTCGACGTTAATCCCCCCTCGTATCCAGGGCGGATCTAGGCATGGGTATGGGGGGGGGACGGGGGGCAATGGCTCCCTAAATGCCCTGACTGCCCCACCAAACATGATATTTCAAATTAAAGTGCTTATAATTAAAATTATTTGGAACACTATGCTACTAACTAACTACACATGTGGCTCCACTAAACCAACAGCATTTCATCATTGAAAACAGAAAACTCTCTGAGTCAGATCTTTAGTTTATGCATGCTGCTAAAGATTATTATTGATGCATAATTGCCTATTAAGTCCTGCAACTGGAAATGGTATGGGTGCGACTTCATCGCCCGTGGCGCGAAGCGACACAGGCGATGAAGACGCCCCCATACCATTTTCTCCTGCCCCCCCAATCAGGGAAATGTTACATCCGCCCCTGCTTGTATCGCATCTGAAGGACTAAGCGCTGAACTGGTGCGAACCCTCTGAGAGGGTCTGGCTTATAACGAGAGACAGATTAAGTGTTTTGCTTCATTGACACCGATAGTCTCGTCCGAAAACCCGACATGACTGTCATGAATCCGTACCCTCCCTCCCCGGCCTGTGGCCCTGTCACTCTTCACCCGTCGATGTAATCCCCCAGTCGATGTGCTCACTCCACTCGCTAATAAGTAACACATTGCAACGGAAAGATAGGGCAACTCCAAACCGATGTAGGCCAGGTTAAATTTAGCCCCGCGCCTTCCTGCTGATTCATGGAAGCCGGGGGCCGCTGCTGCCGCTTCTCCCTTTTTGTGCTGCGTCCTCTATACCTCTATCTGTGGTTTCTCACTATAGTCTCCTCTCTATCTCACCTCTTTCTGCTTCTCCTCTAGCCTTCTCTGAATGATGAATGAGGCAGAACGGGAGATAAAAATATAAATAAATAAACAAATAAAAAGGGCTGACGGAGGCATAGAGGAGGGGAGGACTTTAATCCTCACGCTCTTCCCCCTGCCGCAGCCCGACGGGGCGAAAAAACAGCCCAGTGGCACCCCGAATGCTGTCATTTTTCACTTAAAGTGTCGCTCATGGCCCACTCAGTGTCCCGGCGTCGTGCGCCAGGCAGCGGCACCGTACAACAGTATCACTCTGCCCCTGACAAGGCCATTCGTCTCCCTCGCAAATCTACACACCCGCCGCCGCCACCGTGCAACTCCTAAAACCAACCCGCACAGGGCAGGCGTTTCCCCAGCCGTGCTCTCTCTCTCTCTCTCCAGGGGCAGATGCAACAGTTCCCATTTGGGGGGGCAGGAGAAAATGGTATGGGGGCGCCAGGGGCGATGATGCCGCCCCCATATCATTTTTGGTTACGGGACTTTTATCAGGCAATTAAGCATCAATCATAACATCAGTTGTTGAAGTTACAACAGACACACAGCATGCATAGAGTTTTCTGTTTTCAATGATGAAATTCTGTTGCTTTAGTGGAGCCACTGCAGTAGTTAGTTAGTTAGTGGTGGTGTTTCAAATCACTTTAAATATAAGCACTTTAATTTGAAATATCTTGGATTGTTTTGTATGCCGTCGTGTTTGGCGGGGCAGACTGGGCATTAGGGGGGCATTGTCCCCCCCATGCCCATGCCTAGATCTGCCCCTGTCTCTCTCTCTCTCCCTCTCTCTCTCTCTCTCTTTCTCTCAGACACACACTTACAAACTGAAAACACATTTCCACACAGATGTTATTATTGTGCTCCTCCGCAGATGCTCCCAGGACATGCGTATATACACTGTGTATTCCCCGTCTTCTGTTGATGCTGTTGAATAACGGTGTCCGCGGGCCACGCTATCTTGTTAAGCACGCTGTGATCGTGTTACCAAACCAAACCTATCGAGGTGGAATGCTAGTATCCATCCTCCAGAAAGCTTTTTTTCCCCTTGCTTCTGGCAGAAAGTGGAGGGAGGTGACGTCTACAGCAAAGGGAGGGTTATTCTGTCACCATTGAGACAGCAGTGCGTCAGACTTTTATGGCGATTGCCCGCAAGCACTGCAATTCCGGTATTCATTGTCTCCACCGCCTCCTCGTTGGGATGAGATTAAGTTTCCGATCGAGGAGGAAAAACGAAACAAACAATCGGCTCTACCTGGAAAGCAGCGGGAGGGAGCGAAGGTTCCTGGAGGGACCTCGCCCCGTTGCTTCTTCCTTCTGTCGCCCTGCACCTCACGTCGCGAGTCCCGCTGAGGCGACCTTTCCATCTCCCCGCGACCTTTCTCCGCACCCCGCCCCGACCCGCTGTGAATCACGGGGTGTCTTTCAGAAGTACAACCCCCTGCCTGGCACACCTGGCTCTCTCCGCCGTGCCAGTGTGGATTCCCCCCCGGCCTACAGGCCACCAACCGCCCGCTGTGAGGACAGAAAAGGTAGAGAACAGTTGGGAAGAAAGGTGGAGAGAGGCATGGAGGTTGTTGTCTAAGCTACCGAATCGGCTGAGCTTTAGCGACCCTCCGCCCCGTATTTAACAGTGGGAGAACAAGGGCGAGCGATGCTTGAATTTCATTGGCTATCGCCTTAAATCGCTCACTGTTGCTGGACGATTTCGTCCGCCAAAGGATGATTGTTTTCATATTTCCGGTCGACATTCCTCCACCCACGTTTTGAATATCGTCTGTTCGCCTGCTAAAAAAAAATATTGTCTGGCTGTCGCCCCGCTGTTTAAGCACACTGAGAGCACAATGGCTGTTATGTGATGTGAATATCAATTATCACCCTATGGGGCAGGGGGGTACAAATTTTAGTAGCCCTCCTCCTTTAACTTTTCAATGCACCCCACCGAGACTGAGGTGGGTGGGGATAAATGGTGAGGAGGACAGGGGGTAAAGGTGTGTTAGAAAATATACGCCGCTGTTTTTACCCGGTTTTCCCAGATTTCCCAGACAGGACGTTCCCAGAGTTCTATAGGCATGAGTATGTAAGGGATCATTAGCACAAAGCCAGGCCAGGAGGGTGCATGTTACAACCGTGTGTAGGCGGAGGGCATTTTGTCAGGCTCATTGTGTGTGTGTGTGTGTGTGTGTGTGTGTGTGTGTGTGTGTGTGTGTGTGTGTGTGTGTGTGTGTGTGTGGTGTGTGTGTGTGTGTGTGTGTGTGTGTGTGTGTGTGTGTGTGTGTGTGTGTGTGTGCGCGTGCGTGCGTGCGTGCGTGCGCGTGCGTGTGTGTGCACGCCTATAGGGTGCATCTTGCCGGGCCTCTTTGACAGAAGAACACTATCTATACTAGGCCTCACATTAGACACACAAAGACCAGGAAAGGAGAAGGATTGATTGATTGATTATTTTATTAGATTCACATGTAAAAGTACAAAAGTACATCCATACATCAGATCCAAAGGGATGACCGAAAAAAGACTTTGCAGTCTTGTTTCCATTCGGGTCCCAAGCAAAAGCATTTCATATAACTAACAATACATCATAAACAAAAGGGAAAAAGGGTGAGAAATATACATAATACATAATGTTACTCTTACTGTCAAGCCGTTAATGACAAATGAATTTTTAGCCCTTTCTTGAAAGAAGCTAGTGATTGATTGATTTTGAGGGAGGGGGGGAGAGCATTCCATACCTGAGTGGCAGAGTAGTGGAATGTAGATTTCCCCATATTTGTTCTAAACTTGGGTGGTACCAGATTATTATTTGTGCTCCCTCTAGTGTTGTGACTGTGGAAGTTGTTCACCTTTGTGAAGTAGTCAGTTAGGTAGATGGGTACTGAAGGTATGTGGGGCAGATCTGCATTTATTATTTTAAACGTTAGCCCCATTATCAGTTGCTTGACTCTATTTTCTACACAGAGCCATCCTATGCTATTAAAATGAGTTTCCTCGAGGTGCGACATAGGTCCTAGACCTAGAATAAGCCTGATCAGTTTGTTTTGAGAGGTCTGAAGTTTAGCCTTTAGAGACATTGAAATACTGGAGAACCAAGATGTACAGGCATAGTCAAACATGGGTTGGATAAGTGCTCCAGCCAATGTCCTAAGAGCCCTCCTGTTGACGAAAGAGGAAATTCTGCCCAAGAATTTTGTTCTATGATTTACCCTCTTGATTGTCCTTGTTGCCATACCCTCCCCAGACAGGTTATTATCTAGGATACATCCTAGATATGTAAGCTCTTCTTTGTTCTCAATAACTGTGTCATCAATTTTGACCTTGAAATCATTTACCCTGCTAAGTGAATGTTTAGAGCCGAACAGGATGGATTCTGTTTTACCGAGATGTAAGGAGAGCTTATTATCAGTAAGCCAAGTTCGGATTTTTGTTAATTCTAAACTGAGTGCCTCCTCAACCTGAGTTTTGTCTTTCCCTGAAAACAGGAGTGCCGAGTCATCTGCAAATAAAAACAACTTGCAGTTACATGCAGCACTCATGTCATTGATGTATAACAGGAACAGTAGAGGCCCTAGTATGCTCCCCTGGGGAACGCCACATTTCACTGGGAGAGGGGAAGACAGGGTTCCATTTACGTCCACCACTTGCTCTCTATCGTCAAGGTAGGATTTTATCCAGCCTACTGACTGACTGTCAAAGCCTATCGACTCCAGCTTGTTCAGAAGAATTAAATGATTTACTGTGTCAAACGCTTTTTGAAGGTCCAACATGACCATTCCGCAATAATTGCCAGTGTCTACCTCACGTTTGATGTGATCGGTCAGATATAGTAGGCAAGTGTCCGTAGAGTGAGATGACCTGAAGCCAGATTGAAATTCAAACAGGAGATTGTGTTTGTCAAGGTAACTGGTGATTTGTTCATATATTAATTTTTCTATGATCTTTGAGGTGGAACAAAGGATGGAAACAGGACGATAATTTCCAGCCTCTAACTTGCTTCCTTTCTTATACAAGGGGATTACTCTAGCCTTCTTCAGTTCTTGAGGAACATGACATTGGCTGATGGATAAATTGGTGATGTGGGTTATGATTGGGGCTATGGAACTGGCTGTGTCTCTTAAAAATCTGGCGGGAATATTATCATGACCAGTGGCCTTATTTGGCTGAAGTGCATTTAGTTTTTTCAGCACATCTTCTTTTTTGACCGATTTTATGGAGAATGAGTTTTGTTTCGCTCCAAGCTTTCCGTAATGAGCTTTGATGTGCTCGGCTCCATACAGGCCTGAGTGAGGGGGAAGTTTGTTAACCAACTGTGTGGCGATGTCCGTAAAGAAGCTATTGAAACTATTTGCTACAAGTAATTTGTCTGTGATGAGTGAACCGTTTGATATTATGCAAAAGTTTGAGGATTTTGTCTGGATTTTATTGCTGCACCCTAACTTGTTTAAAGCTTCCCATAGTTTTTCTGGATGTTTTTTATTCATTTCTATGTTCTCGTTAATAAAGTTTTTCTTTGCTTTAGAGATTAAACTCTTTACTGTATTTCGCTGTTTTTTGTATTTAACAAATGAAATTTCATTTTTGTTCTTATTATAATCTGAATAGGTTTTATTTCTTAATTTTATAGCATGTAATATTTCCCCTGTCATCCATGGTTCTGTTCTGGCTCTAACTCTAACCCTTTTTAGGGGTGCTATATTATCTAATGTGGCTAGAAAGGTATGTTTGAATTTGGTCCAGGTTTCCTCAACTGAGGTGGAATTTAGAATGTCTGACCAGTCGAGGTTATTGAGAGCTGTTGTGAAGGCTTCACTAGAATAGTGCTTCATTGATCTACTAAGGGTTGTGGTGTGGCCTTGAGCTGTAGGTTTATATATTTTGCGTGTACAGAAAATCACATTATGGTCACTCAGGCTGCACTCTATGACTCCACTTTGTTTTATTCTAGCGGGGTCTGATGTCAGGATGAGATCTATGGTGGACTGAGAAGCAGGTCTGGTGATATCTGTTATTAATTGGGTGAGGCTGTGCAGGTTACAGAATTTGATGTATGATTTGTAGATGGGTGTGTTTTTTCCGGTGGATACTGGTGTTGTAATCTCCAATAATAATTGTTTCTGAGTTTCCTATTGTTATAAGGTCCTGTTCAATTAATTCATAGAAGTTGTTTTGGTCTGGGGGTCTGTAGATTGATCCAATAATTAGAGGTTTGGCTTTTGGGAATATGATTTTAACATAGATCGACTCTGAGGTACTGCCTAAATCAGTAAGTATGTTATAATTTATATTAGAATGTATATATATGCATACCCCTCCTCCAAACCGATTTCTGTCCTTTCTGATGATGTTATATCCCTTAATTTCTATTTCTGAATCATGAACCGATTCATCTAGTTTTGTCTCTGAAAAAGAAAGGATATCCACTTTGCCTTTCCCAAACATATGCCTGATCTCGGATATCTTACTAGGGCACTTTAGACTATTAACGTTCATGTGTATAATGTGCAATCCCCTGGAGGAGAAAATATTGTCCATGTCATTTATAGAGAATGATGCTTTGCCGCCCTCTAGTGTTTTTGTGGGAGCGGTGGGGGGTGGAGGAGGCGGCTGTATAGAAGGGGCAGCGATACGTTGCGTGGACCGTAGTGGAGGTGGTCGTGGTGGTGGTGGTGGTGATGATGACGACGACGACGACGACGACGAAGGGGATGAAGATGGTACAGATATTATATCTGGTGGTCCCAGTCCGTTAGTATGCCTGTTCAGTGCAATAGTGGCCTGGGCGGAACTAACGGTCTCGCGGCTAGGACCCGGGGGATGTCAAAGGCGCGACACATCTGGGCATTGATAAGGGGAGGAGGGGTGGGGGTGATACGTACATTATAGGCAATATTCATTGATAGTGCCTGGGTGCCTAGTTTATTTGGGTGGCGCCCATCACGGGCATAAAAACAGGGACGACACCAAAACAAGTTAAAATTGTCGATAAAATTAAAATTGTGGGCAAAGCAGAGTTGCCTTACCCAGGTATTAAAACTAAGCATTCTGCTGTAATATACATCCCCACAGTACAATGTGGGGATGGGACCTGATATAAAAAAAGAAAGTCTGCTATCGACCAGAATGTCAATCATTTGGAGGAAGTGCTCTCTCGTCAATAATGAGTGACGACGTGATTGATCATTACTCCCGACATGGATAATCAGCTTAGTGATTGACGTTGCCAAGGAATTGATCACACCTGGCAACTTTCCGATCAGTATCGGAATGGTGGCTCCGGGGAAGCAGTATAATTCGGCTCGTGGGATGTGTACATGTTTTAAGATGGAATCGCTAATGATAGCCATCGAAGGTGGTTGTGTTGAGAACGGGGGACTTTTTTTAATCACCGCCTTTTTTTGTTGGTGATAAACGCCTGTTGCGTCCGGCTGGGATTTATTGTTTTTAGAACTTGAGAGTTTGCGCCCCGGGGAAGGAGCAGGCTTTTGCGGTGACTTTTTCCTCGGCCATTCCCAGGTGTTGGCTAATGTTTGGGATTGACCAGTATTTGGCGACGGGACATTACGAGAGGATTGTACTGACTGGATGGACCCCCCAGACGGGGGGTCCATCCAGGAGCAAAGCAATGAGTAATGGAAGTGCCTGAGATATGCCCCCATGGCATGCACACACCCCCACCAGCACCATAATAGAGAAACATACATCTCACACACAAACTACACACACACACACACACACACACACACACACACGCATCCACATACACCATCAAATACAGAAACATACATCATACAGTACATGTGCGTGCACACACACGTGTGTAATGTCAGTCCTTTATATGTCCTTCGCACATCATTTAGTGGTCATTCCTCACCTCCATTCCTCTTCATCAGCCTCCGTCCGGTTCGTCCTTGTCCCTGTATCAAAGTCCACGCCCCCCAGCATGGCCGTCCGTCCGTCCGTCCGTTCGTCCGTGGGACAGTAAAACCGCCGCGTTGCTCTCTGAATGAGAGCACTGTTGACTCCCAATCGTTTTCCCCCGTCGTCGCTTTGAAGTCGACACAGTCGAGTTCAACTTTGATGCTCCGTCGGTTCCTTGGCATTCATTCATTGCGCTCTTTTTTTTTGTTTGCGTCTGTTTGCTTTTGCAATTGGCATTGTGACAGCAGCAGCAGTGGCAGGTGATTGTGATTGTCAGTGGTGTTTCTATTGTGCAGGCGTGTTTACAGTGAGATCATCTCTTCTCTTTGGTACGCCCGTTGGCCCGTCTAATGCATTTCTAAGCCTCCCCCTCGCCGTTCCCTGGGCAGCATTGATGGTTCTGTTCAGGGTGCGGATTCATCGCCCGTGTCGCTTCGTGCCAGGCGGGTTACAGGACTTTTATTAGGCAAGATAAGCGTCAATCATTTGTTGTTGAAGTTGCAACACACATGCAGCATAACTCAGGGGGTTTTCTGTTTTCAATGATGAAATGCTGCTGGTTTAGTGGTGTCACGACTGTAGTTAGTTAGTAGCAGTAGTAGTGTTTCAAATCATTTTAAATATACGCACTTTAATTTGAAATATCTTGGGTCGTTTTCATGTTTTGTGGGGCAGTCTGGGCATTTAGGGGGCATTGCCCCCCCATGCCTATGCCTAGATCCGCCCCTGGTTCTGTTGCAGCAAAATCAACTTAGCCGATGGTGTGGACAAGCCTCCAGAGCTTAGCACCCCGGCTTCAAACACAAACCCTACGCAAAGCACCTCCTGACCCGGCCTTGCACGGCCCATCCGGCCTTTACACTCTCCCTGCTCTCTCTCTCTCTCTCTCTCTCTCTCTCTCTCTCTCTCTCTCTCTCTCCCTTTCAGTCTTTCTATAGCGTTCTTTTTTTCCTCCCTTTTTCTTGCTAATGGGAAAATAGCGCAATGGTGGTATTGAAATTCTAGGGAATAAAGGAGACAGGGCTTTGTGTGATGAGGTCAGAACCTGGTTAGAAGATTACACAGTCTCAGCTACCGGCTGCCTAGGAAGAGTGAAAAGGTATAGCGGCAGGGCAGCGTATTATACCAGCTTTTCTTTCACACGGCGGACACAGTTGAAGTAGCGGGCGTTATTTTTGGAGTCAAGATATACTGTATTGAAGAATATTGTGTGCAACGTCCACTTTTGTTACTGCTGTATATATTTGTATGTGGTGCTCTCTAGCAAACGCCACACTATTCCACACTTGGATTATTTACAGGAAATAAAACGATCTGCAAATTATTTCAGGTAAAAGATGGCTTCAACGCAAATCTTAAACATCAATTCATATCAGTATGAATCACTGTCTGGATGTAATTTAATTCACATAAACTTTCGCAGGTGTAGATTTCCAAAACGATTTGATCATTATAAATAAGTGATACCAAGCTTTATAGCTTGGATTCCCTACCCACATTAAATAATCACTTATTTTTGTGTGTTTGCAATATATGAGCAATGTTCCAACAAAACAGAAACATAATTAACATTGGCCTTTGATCCTTAACTATTCTAAATGACAATTCTTAATTGTACTTATATCCAGCTCCAGAGAGTGCGTAGTTGATACTCTAGGCTCCATTTTCGTTACTCACTAAACCCCTTCTCCCTAAACTACTTTGCATTTTTTTTAATAACTAGGACCTTACTCGTTTGAATATATAAACAAAAATATGTACAGTGGCAATGTTTTTACTGTGCTTGGAAGATGCGTTCAAAGCGGAAGATGTGTGTAATGGTTCCAGTTGTTTATGCAGCAATAAATGCATTATTAATCAACAATGTGTTAATTTGAAAAAAGGGCTTCATCACTCTCTTCGTAATATTATAGTGAACGGCTGTGTGAAAGTTTACAGCGATTGGTGCAGCCAGTGAGAGGTTTCAGGTTGAGGAGCCGGTTTCAGACATTCATTCAGACATTAGGACAGACATTTCCTTAGTTATAGTGTGGATTGAAAAGCATTTTTGAATAGTTCAACTAGCCAATATACACTGGGCCGCTGGCACATTGTGAGATTGTAGACAGGCCATTTTAACTATTCAAAAATGTTTTTAAAATGGTAAAAAAAAAAGGCAAAGAAGTTTAGGGCTAAGGGGTTTAGCTATGACACAAATCTAGCCCTCTGTCGCTTGTACTCTGCCCTGTCTTTGAAGCTGAGATTTGTAGACAGGTCTAATGTAGATGGGCCTTGATGATTTGCCATACGTAGGCTGCGGCACTCAAGAAAATGTTTTAGGAATCTTTAAGGCTCTCTGTTTTAATTTGTATGGTAATAGTGGACGCTGTAAGATGATGAGATGTGTGCACTCAGCGCATGGCGAGGGGGTAAAAAAAAAGCAGATCACAAGGATTACGCTAATGACTTCTGCATGCACGTGTTGTACATACATTATTAGAGCATGTTCAGGAGGTGGGCGACGATAGCCGTTTGCAGAGTATGTGCGCACGCCTCAGGCTGTGTTTTGGCTAATAGTAATATAACAAATTGAATATGTTGTCCTCGAGCTACATTAGAATGGAAACGCAGACTTTTTTGCGCTACGGCCATGTTGGAATTTAATGAACTCTTTATGAATGAGTCTCCACTCTCCTGGATTAGTGGAACCTCTAATCACAACCTTAATTAATCTTTCACTAATTCCAATTAAGCCCATGACTCTCACATTGGCCTATTGAATTTCACTCTGTTGTCTGCTCCACGGGAAGTCTAGAAGGAGTGCTAGAAGTCTAGAAGGAGCCTATAGGTTATTTTAGGTTTGAGTCTGTAGGCCTTTTCATTACCAGAAAGGTTTAGTACGTTGTAATTACTTTGGGATTGGACAGTAATTGTCAAGATTCACCTCTAGTGAACGATGGTGTCACGTAGTGAAAATGGCCAATGTTCCAACTCCAGCTTCACATGCAGAGATCAAAGGCATAAAGTGGTTTACCAGTGAGTCCAGAGCACCAGAGTAATAATTTCGAGAGAAGGCATTGTCTTTTGGAGGTCTTTTGGGGTTCTGTTTATTTGATTTCCTCAAATAAACTGAACTGGACCTTGTAAACCAGGAACATAACGTGATGACAAGGACGTCTCTCTGTATGTCATGAGCAAACAAATGCTTCTCCTGCCCAAGTTCGGTCAAGCGGCCGAGGTGTTGATTTTGTTGTTTATGTTCCGTCAAAATTAATCAGAATCAGTGGGAGTACAGGGCAGATCTCGGCCCATTTTTCTTTGTCCAAATTGTAGCAAGAATGTGAACGAACTTCGCCAGAAGGAATACAGTGACGAATGCTTTGGCAAAAAATCCAAAGTCAAGAATGATTATAGGACTACGGCGTATATCCCTCCCACATGGCAGTATTATTAGACGCCTTGCACCGCGCACCGTGGTGCGTGCAAGCTTTATTAAGTGAAACATGGCCTCCTCCTGCGCTGTTCTGCTGACATTAGCGTAGTAGCACGGTGTGAGCAGAAGGTTAAGCACATGAACGCAACGTCTCGCAGGTCCTTCAAAAACACGATACATCATAAACCGCACCATCCGTCTGTTCCGTCCTGTGTGTGGTGGGGAGAGAAGCTGGCCCTGCAGTGGTCCAGTGCACTGCAGTGGTCTGACAGACATGTGTAGCGGAGCGCAGAGCCGTGTCAATGCGGCGGCTCTGGTTAGTTTCCGTGTTTTATTGTGTGCGACCTCGGTGCGTGCACATGGGCGTGTGCAGCCCAGTGTAGTCTGTCTGCTTCTTTTCATCAGTGGCTTTTCAACACACTGTCTATGTCTCTCTCTCTCTCTCTCTTTCTCTCTCTCTCTCTGTTTTTTATACGTTGCACCCCCCTGACATTTGTAGTTAATTCCAGCAGGCTCCTCCTAATTGAAAAGCAAGAATGTAAGTAGCGACTTATAGACTATTAAAAGCAATGTTCTAGCATGGTGCCTGGCTATTAATTGTATTGTATCAAAGTGTGTGTGTGTGTGTGTGTGTGTGTGTGTGTGTGTGTGTGTGTGTGTGTGTGTGTGTGTGTGTGTGTGTGTGTGTGTGTGTGTGTGTGTGTGTGTGTGTGTGTGTGGAGGGGAGGGGGTGGGGGGTAGACAAGAAAACGGTAAAGGAGGAAGGAGGGGTAAAGAGGGGGATGAATCTAAAGATAGGGAGAATATGCAGGGGGTAAAACTGAATTAATTACAGCCAACCTTGAGCATTGAGTGTTCCCACAGGACAGAATCAGCATGGTGCGTATGTGTGTGCGTGTGCGCGTGTATGTGCGTGCGTGCGTGTGTGTGTGTTGGTGAGGTTATTGATGATGTAGCATGTACTGTATGGGGCAATGCACTCATTGAGCGTGTGCGCACTCACGTACTGGACGTGTGTGCAAGCACGTGTTCAATGACATCAAGAGGAGATAACAGTAATGTAACAGTAATGCTAGCCATCCATTTGTTTTTATTTGTACACTCTCAGAAAAAAAAAAAAACTCCTAAAAGAAAAATCACTAACATGGTGAAACACAACTTGATGATGTCATCAAGTTGTGTTTCACCATGTCTAGGAAACACAGAATGGGGGGGAACGTTTTATCATGTCTACGCAACAGCTCTATATTAATGACACAGGAAAATGTTGAAAATGGGTGGAATTCCCCTCCCCTTTAAGCGCCGCAGTCAACCTTCCCCCGGTATGTCATACCGTACATCAGGGGTTTTCAACCTTTTTGACACCAGGGACCACCATTTATTCAGTATTTGAGCCACGGACCACCACTTGATGACATTTTAGCTCCAGAGACCTAAAACTAAATAAATCTTTTGCTTTTGATCACTATTCCAGGCTGGATTTTGCAAACAAAACAGTTTAGACTACTTAATTAAATAGTGCTTCAGATGATTGATATTTTAACTCTTGAGAGTGTGAAAATGAAACCGCAAGGGTCCATTTGGTTTCATTTTCACACTCTCAAGAGTTACATCTGGTTAACCAATTTTCCATCATTTAGCCTGGGGACCACCTGGAACCCTCTCAAGGACCACTGGTGGTCCCCGGACCACCTGTTGAAAACCCCTGCCGTACATGACTGACCCGACTGACTGAATTAAATATTTTTAAGATGGCCTGTAAGTTGAAATTGAAAGGAGTGTACATGGCGGGTGTAGGAGTGGAGAGGAGAGGGGTGCAGATAGACAGTTTGTGCTGTAATGTGGATCAGAAGGGGCTTGGGGAGTGTTGTGGTTGTGCAGTATATACGTGGGAGGAGGTTGGGGGTCTTACTCACTCAGCCAGTTGATAGCTTTACCACACAGTAGTCTCGCGTGGCCCAGACTGTTGTCTCTTGCAATTTTCAAATGCCTCCGTCATAACGGCATGGAGCAACGGAGGCTCTGATCACGAGCGAGCGATAAAAAAACGCTCGTAATTCAACCTGGCATTTCAAATGGAACGTCGCGAATCCCCATTCCCTATCCCGCCTTTCATGTGTTTTACTGTTCAATAAATTGGACATACAGTGAGGAAAATAATTATTTGATCCCCTGATGATTTTGTAAGTTTTCATGATTAGAAAGAAATGAGCACTCTGTTATTTTTATGGTACTTTTATTTAAACAAATAGAGACAGAATATGAACAAAAATGTCCATAAGAAAATAATATTTAAAGGTTATAAATTAATTTGTGTTAGAGCTCGTGAAATAAGTATTTGATCCCTAAGCACAACCTGACTTAGTACTTGGTGGAAAAACCCTTGTTGGCAAGCACGGAAGTCAGACGTTTCTTGTAGTTGGTCACCAAGTTTGTGCACATCTCAGGCGGGATTTTGGCCCACTCCTGTTTAGATATCCTCCCCAAAACCTTAAGGTTTCGAGGCTGTTGCTTGCCAACTCAAAGCTCAATCTCCCTCCATAGATTTTCTTTAGGATTAAGGTCTGGAGACTGGCTGGGCCACTCCATGAGCTTAATGTGCTTCTTCAAGACCCATCTTTAGTGCTCTGGCTGAGGGAAGGAGGTTCTTGTCCAAGATGTTGCATTGCATGTCTCCATTCATCGGCCACACAATGCAGTGAAGTTGCCCTGTACCCTTAGCAGAGGAACAGCCCCAAAGCAAAATGTTTCCACCTCCATGCCTGACGATGGGGATGGTGTTGTTAATGATTTGAAGGCAGCTGGGACCACAGTCACCAAAAAAAACATTGGTAATATAGTACACCATAACGGATTGAAATCCTGCAGTGCCCAGTCATGTCCCTCTGCTCAAGAAGGCGCATAGAGGCCTGTCTAAAGTTCACCAATGAACACCTAAATGATTCAGACCAGGCTGCGGGGAAGGTGATGTGGTCAGAAGAGACCAAAATTCAACTCTTTGGCATCCATTTGACTTGTCGTGTTTGGAGGGAGAGAAATGCTGAATACAAACCCAACAACACCATCCCCACCGTCAAGCATGGAGGTGGAGACATTATGCTTTGGGGCTGTTTCTCTGCTAAGGGTACAGGGCAACTTCACCGCATTGTGTGGCCGATGGATGTGGCCATGTACCGCAGGATCTTGGACAAGAACCTCCTTCCCTCAGCCAGAGCACTGAAGATGGGTCGTGGCTGGGTCTTCCAGCATGGCAACAACCTTAAACATACGGCCAAGGCAACAAAGGAGTGGCTCACGAAGAAGCACATTAAGCTCATGGAGTGGCCTAGCCAGTCTCCAGACCTTAATCCTAAAGAAAATCTATGGAGGGAGCTTGAGCTTCGAGTTGGCAAGCAACAGCCTCGAAACCTTCAGGATTTGGAGAGTGGATCTCACCAGGAGTGGGACAAAATTCCTCCTGAGATGTGCGCAAACTTGGTGACCAACTAGAAGAAACTTCTGACTTCCGTGCTTGCCAACAATGGTTTTTCCACCAAGTACTAAGTCAGGTTGTGCTTAGGGATCAAATACTTATTTCACGAGCTCTAACACAAATTAATTTATAACCTTTAAATATTATTTTCTTATGGACATTTTTGTTCATATTCGGTCTCTATTTGTTTAAATAAAAGTACCATAAAAATGACAGAGTGCTCATTTCTTTCTAACCATGAAAACTTACAAAATCATCAGGGGATCAAATAATTATTTTCCTCACTATATTTCAAGAAAGTGCACCCCTTTCTTAAAAGAATTCTTGCTAACAATGAAGAACAGCACAGTATAATGCGTCTGTCAATGCAGTTTCATTTTCTGCTAAGCACTGTGTGCAGCCATAATGTTTGCGGGGGTGAGGAAAAAAAACAACCTTGCTAAATAGTTTGCAATTTATTTTCATAATAGTTGACAGTTCATTCTGATTTGTGTACAATAATTAAATCTCTCCGGAAGGCGAAGCGGCTTCATTGATGGCGAATGCCAACCTTGGAACATAATGTCACACTTTCCTCCATAACACAGGCTGGGTTTGCCAGGATATTACAGGGTACTTGTATTCTGATTTGTAACTGCGACTGTGACTGTTATACTGTAACTGCCTGTTTATGCAGGAGCAAACCAAGGCCATAAAGTCCTCCTCCCACTCATAGCAACAACACATCCATAACGTGTGGATCGTTCGCCTTTTGTGTGTGTGTGTGTGTGTGTGTGTGTGTGTGTGTGTGTGTGTGTGTGTTGTGTGTAGTGTGTTGTGTGTGTGTGTGTGTGTGTGTGTGTGTGTGTGTGTGTGTGTAGTGTGTAGTGTGTAGTGTGTAGTGTGTAGTGTGTAGTGTGTAGTACGTGCCTGTGGGATGACCTGGACAGAGAAAAACCCTCACCCTCATCTGTTGGCTGTTATTTAGAGTATGTTGTGGGGAGTAGAGCTCTCATTAAGAACATAGGCAAAGACATTTCTCTCACACCGTGTGTGTTGCTGAGTGTCTCACACTAGACCTATCTGCCACCTTGCGAATAATAGCCTTACAATACATGCAGACTTAACTTCTGCGATCATCGTAAAGTTTGTGTGCGTGCGTGCACTTGTGTGCGGATGTGCACATGTGTGTCTGTGTGTGTTGTTCACTCCTGTTGTCCGGTTGTACTCAGTAAAAAAAACGTAAAACGGTTTCTCCTGTTTTACGGTTGTAGTCAGTTTAATGTGAACACTTACCGTAGCAGTCCAGCAAGCTCACAAGGTGTTGCAATGTGTTCCCAGCCAAATCAGAGAGGGACAATAAAGTGACAGATGGGTCCAGGCGGCTGGTTAAAAAACAAACAAACAGAAAAACACTTTATGGATGTTTTAATGGCCCACTAGCCCACCGCTTTGGACGGTGACCTCTAGAGTTTCTCTTCCCCCTTCATCCAGTACAGACAGTGCTGCAGCAGCATATGCGTTTGTGCTGTGGAAGAAGGAGGCTTCAGCAGAAGTGGATTTGTCCCACAGGCGATAAGTTTGGAACAGAATGAGATGAGCTGGATAAGTCTTTATTTGGGCCTCATACCCACAGGAGACCATGATGACATTGTTTATTTTTACACCACCATGTGCAGCCTGTGCTTTCTTCTCCAATACAGAAGGCACAATACAGTATCCGTGGAGTCTTGAAATGCTGTATGCTTTCCTGCGTGTGTCTCTCAGACTTTGTGGTTTTGTTTAGAAGGTTTTGTGGTTTTGTTTAGAAGGTTATATGCCAACGAACGGCAACAACAAACCCCATCTCAAACCCAGGCGTGGTGGAATATCACAGGTTGAATTCCACACATACGCGACTGGAAAACCTTCAAATTGTCTAAATGCGCATAGCTTAGGCTCTCCCAGCAGGAATGGGGAGGCACCTTTTTAGGCTACTTTTTGTGTCAAACACACATTGGTAAATGATGGACCATTGGTAACCAAATGGACCCTTGAACATCTGTAACTGTTGAGTGTTAAAATGAAACTTATCTCTGCTGAAGTGTGGACAAAATCTTGAAAAGCCTTAGTTTTGTGTCTGAGAAACTGAACTATCAAACTTTTTTCCAACTTTTTGGGCCACCGAGGGGGCCCAAAATAGCAGAGTTATTAGGCGATTAGTAACTCGCCACAGCAAACTTGGCAGTTCGATTGAGCGGACTCAGTGATCATGTCATATCAATGTGTCAGGATGTTGTATGTTGTGCACTCGTGTGTGTGTGTGTGTATGTGTGTGGAGAGTGCTTCTGATTCCAGGTTATATTCTCACTACTCCCCTTCCCTCCAAAGCTTCTCATACTTGAGACACTCGTAAGTGTTCCATTACCGACAATGCGTTTCAGTGTCTAAAAGGGACGAACCAACCAGGCCGCACCATTTAACTCGTCTTTTCCGCACAAGTGCACTCGCAAGGCAAGCCCCACTGAGTCAGACACATGTTGTTTGTCTGGACTGATCCTGTAGTAGTGGATGCTAATGGAACCTCATCATGTCGGTGTGTCTTTCGCCACTCAAGCACTCCGGGAAGCAACAGTCGCTCAGCAACACTTAAATATCTCATGAGTTTGTCCTGCTCTGAAGCATAAGAGCTAATGGAAGCGTTTAGAACACGATGCTAACGCTGTAGAGTGGTTGGGGTTTGTGTGTGTGTGTGTGTGTGCGTGTGTGCGTGTGCGTGTGTGTGTGTGTGTGCGTGTGTGTGTGTGTGTGCACGTGCAGGGTCTGCGGTAACGTCTATGCAGCAGTACAGTCTGGGGTTTGTTTGCCAACAGCACTCATGGGCAAGCCCAGGAGGCTGCAGTGTGGATATAGGTGTGCTTATTGGGGAGACTAATCGACCACTCAACAAACCCAATCAATGTTTAGCTCTACGGCAGTTAATAGAGGCGGCTGTGGCACAAACTGTTGTGCAGACAGACAGACAGACAGACAGACAGACAGACAGACAGACAGACAGGCAGGCAGGCAGGCAGGCAGGCAGGCAGGCAGGCAGGCAGGCAGGCAGGCAGGCAGGCAGGCAGGCAGGCAGACAGACAGACAGACAGACAGACAGACAGAGAGACAGGCAGGCAGCAAAGCAAGCAAGCAGGCATACACCACAAAGAGTGATGAAGTGATGAAAAAACCCTTTAAACTTAAGACGGAATGTATCTGGCTGATACTGACATATGCAAACGCTCAGTGTCAGACGTGCAACCCACATGAGAGCACAGGAACACACACACACACACACGCACACGCACGCACAGAGTTCAGGGATCACACGAGTTGTGACTACTAGACATTCCGTGGAGCAAAGCACCCTATATACTCTGGCGGCGGTAGGAGTGGATCATGTGTTAAACACATTGACTCAGGCCTTGATAGCATTACATACGTCCAGAGCGGCTACCTACGACATGTCAACATTGACCAGACTCCGTCAAGGCTTTCTGTTGAGAGCATTTTTTACAGCTCTGGAGACTCCCGCTTTTCACAATTACAGCACTGCTTTTCTGTAGACGAGCCCCTCCGGCTAAAGCCAGGCCTCGCTGGTGTTTTGGCTGGCTGCGTCTATGTGTGTGTGTTTAGATTAAAGGCATAAAGCGGTTTACCAGAGCACAGCATGATCGTTTGGGAGAAATCGTTGGTCTGTCGAGGTTCTTTCGGGGTTCAGTTTATTTGATTTTATCAACGGGAGAGGTGAGCCAAAAGCCAGAGGCCTGGCTTGTTGAGTGCCGCTGTCTCGGGATTATATACCACACATATTGTGTATGTTTAAAAAAAGACTGTGGTGTGTGATAGTCATTAGCACTGAACATGAATAGTATCTACTGAACAAAGACATTGACCCACTTCATCCACACAAAACCTGAATTTGGTAAAGACTAAAATTGGACCGCCACATATTGTATTATATCAAATCTCCATTCAAATTTGACCTTTATTTGCATGAGAGAACAAACGTTCAGATTGCCAAAGCAAGTGTCACAAACACAATACACAAAAAATGTAGAAAATGGGGAACATACATACAGTCGGAGGGTGTACAGCATTTTGTAAATAGAGCTGTGTCACATTGGATTGTTATACATGTGGTAACAGGGTATACAGCTTTTTGAAACAAATAGCTATTCTTTGCAGTCACAAATGGCTACCATTTTCTCCCCTCTGGAACATTTAAATATAATGTTTTGTCTACAATTCCTTTTTATTTTTCTTGTTGTGATTTCATGCGTGTCCTTCCTTGCCAACGCAGACCTGGTGAGCTGCAAAGCCCCGTAATGTATTCAGGGATATTATTTCACAGCATGGGAGATGAGAGAATCCATAAGGCTATAGTTTACACACACCATCATTCTGGGAACGCACACATAACAGACGGCAGGGGCGGATGTAATAGGGGCAGGAGAAAATGGTATGGGGGTGGCGAAGCAACACGGGCGATGAAGCAACCCCCATACCATTTTTGGTTACAGGACTTATATTAGGCAAGTACAAGCATCAATAATAACAGTTGTTGTTGAAGTTGCAACAGGCACGCAGCATGCATAAAGCTAAAGGTCTGACTCAGAGAGTTTTTCTGTTTTTCATGATGAAATGCTGTTGGTTTAGTGGTGACACAATTGTAGTTAGTTATTGGCAGTAGTAGTGTTTCAAATCAATTTAATTATAAGCACTTTAATTTGAAATATCTTTTAAATGTGGGTTGTTTTGCATGCCATCATGTTTGGTGGAGCAGTCAGGGCATTTAAGGGGGCATTGCCCCCCCATGCCCATGCCTAGATCCGCCCCTGACAGACAGCCTGATCTGATCACGTCGTATAATACCCTCCTGCTCGTGGTCCAGCTGTGGGTCAGACGAAACACAAAACACTGACATTAGAGACAAAATGTACTCTTGGGAGTGTGTTTTTGCAAAGCAAACAAACAAACTCATATTTTTCCCCACATATGAGGTGTCTAATAACAGAAATCTCTTTCATTCAAATGTAGGAGTTCTTCTCAGTGTGGGTGTGTTTTTAAATTACATTCACTGTGTGAAGTTTTACTTCCAAAAACATTCAATCAATCTCCGAATTAGCTGTTCCCTGACCAGCCTGCGTGTCTTGCCTGGATGGTGTTTGTGGCCAAGAAGTGATTTGAATACTGATGATTATTTTGGAGTTTTTGTTTTTGCTGCTTTATTTATTCAAAAGAAATCATTTAATATTTCCCTGTTTCTTTGGTTGCCTATGTGTTGTTAGTTTTTCTCTGTCTTTCTGTCTCTCAAATTATTTCTGCATTTGTAAATAAGAAACAAAAAACATCTAAAATCTAGCAGGTGGTCCCCAGGCTAAATGATGGAAAGTTGGCTAACCAGGTGTAACGAGAGTGAAACCAAATGGACCCTTGCGGGTCCATTTGGTTTCATGTTTACACTCTCAAGAGTTAAAATATTCATCATCTGAATTACCCCTTGTCGACACAACTAGAGAATGTAGAAGATTAATGTTCATTTTTTTTATCTGTATGTTTGACTGTTTTGTTTCCCCAAATCCAGCCTGGAATTGTGGACAAATGCGAAATAAATCTTTAGTTTTAGGGTCTGTGGGGCTAAATAAGGTCCTCAAATGGTGGCCTGTGGCTCAAATACTGAATAAATTGTGGGCCTTGCTATCAAAAAGATTGAAAACCCCTAGGTTTAGAGACATCACATTAAACCATCTCTTCCTCCTCTTCAGGTGTGATCTACACCACGGACGTGCTGGACCGCGAGACCAAGGACTCCTATTGGCTGACGGTATACGCCAGTGACCACGGCGTGGTGCCGCAGCACGCCGCCATCGAGGTGTTTGTGCAGGTGGAGGACGTGAACGACAACGCCCCGCTGACCTCGGAGCCCGCCTACCGGCCCACCGTGCAGGAGAACGCCCCGCGGGACACGTCCGTCATCCACATCCAGGCGCAGGACCCCGACGCACCCACTGGCAACGACAAGCTCACCTACAGGGTGGTCAGCGGAAACCCACAGAACTTCTTCGCCATCAACGCCCGCACCGGTGGGTGGTGGTGTGTGTGTGTGTGTGTGTGTGTGTGTGTGTGTGTGTGTGTGTGTGTGTGTGTGTGTGTGTGTGTGTCTGTGTGTGTCTGTGTGTGTCTGTGTGTGTGTGTGTGTGTGTGTGTGTGTGTGTGTGTGTGTGTGTGTGTGTGTGTGTGTGTGTGTGTGTGTGCAACTGCATTGCCTGGATATATGGTGAATACGCAATTTCAGGGACGTTTTCAGGCAGACTAGACAGTTGCCTAGTCCGCTTTCGCTTCCTCCAAAGTAATGAGGGACCAATGAGGAACCAGTATGTACTATGTACAGTATATATATGGTAAATGGTGCATTTAGATAAATTATTTACATCACATTCAACCATTCACCCGCCAATGGCGGTACCAACCAGCACATCGGGGGTGATTAGAGGTTATGCGTCTTGCTCAGGACACATCGCCACTAACTCAGGGGGAGTCTGGGTTCGAACCGGCAACCTTGTGGTTACTGTCCAACCACTCTACCCCTGAGCCACCCCCCCCCCCCCCCCCCCCCCCCACCGTGGCAGGTTTATACTTTTTTGTATCTTCCCCTTGGAAATGAGATTCCAGACACATATCTATCTATGTAACAATATTAATCTGCCATAGGCTAGAATGGAAGTGGGAACCTGTGCCCAGTGCTGAGATGAAAGGCTTTCAAAATGAATTCCCATACTGGTTCTGTCGGCAACTTGGTGGTGTATATGTATGTATAAGAGTTTTGTTTTGGCTGCCCTGGGCCATCTGTAAAGTGAAGCGCAATTAGTTTTGTAGGGACTGACAGTAGTAGGTACTAGTTTCCATTTTGTTGATGCCATGGGCCGAGATTAGCGACAGTTTGCCCGTGAAGTGTTGATTGCCAGTTTGTCAAATCCCTCCTTACGTAACCGTCGGCCCGCGCGTCAGTGTTTTATTTGCCTTGCCGCTGCAGCAGAAGCCAATTTCCCTCAGTGATTGATTGAATCATTTTCTGTTCGACTCAGAGGGGGGGGGGGGGGGGGGGGGAGAGAGAGAGAGAGAGAGAGAGAGAGAGAGAGAGAGAGAGAGAGAGAGAGAGAGAGAGAGAGAGAGAGAGAGAGAGAGAGAGAGAGAGAGAGAGAGAGAGAGAGAGAGAGAGAGAGAGAGAGAGAGAGAGAGAGAGAGAGAGAGAGAGAGAGAGAGAGAGAGAGAGAGAGAGAGACGTGTGTTGTTTGCGCTCACATTTCTCCGTTCCTCCTTTTGCATAACTCTTAATGTTATCACAATCGTGGCGGAAATGATTCATCCCGGGTTTGTTTTGTAGAGTCTTTTCCTCTCCTGCCAGCTAATGGAGGTCAGTGCAGTTAAAGGTGACCGGTCGGCTGAGTGCACATGTCAGTGGGTGTGTTTGTGAGATAAGCAGGACTTCATACGTTTGGTGTCACATAGGATAATTAGGGTTAGCTATACAGTACATGCTGTTTGTGCGCACGTGCGTGTGTGAGAGTGCGTGCGTGCATGCGTGCTTACGTGTGTGTGTGTACTCTTTTGCAGCAGTTACACTTCTTTCCGAGTGCAATTTACTATTGTCCAGAAATCTTTGGAATCTGTACATGTGTGAGATTGAGTGTGTGTTGAAAAAAATGAATCCAAATAGGTTTGATTTTGGTTAATTTTATGTGAATGTTACCTACAATTTCTCTCCGCTCTCAAAGAGCTAAAGATTTATAAGGGTTCATTTGTTTATATAAACTCTCCATCATTTAGCCTGGGACCACCTGGATCCCCCTCAAGGACCACTAGCTGTCCACGGACCACTGGCTGGTCTGGTGGTTTGTTAGATTCGCTCTGGACATGCGCGCGTGCGCACACACACACACACACACACACACACACATACACACACACACACACACACACACACACACACACACACACACACACACACACACACACACACACACACACACACACACACACACACACACACACACACACACACACACACACACACACACAGACCCTCGTATGGATGGCTAGACCTCTTCAGAGTCACGATGTGAACATAAAACCTAGTGTATGCCTACCAAAGGGTGAAGTAACAGACTCAACTCTTTGCATACAGATTAGCCAGCTTAGTCTTAGAGAAGGAAAACTTCTGTGGACATTCCATTATGCTTAAGCACCGCTCTGAACGAGCCACGATTACCTCCAACAAGAGGCAGCGTTGAGGTCATGTGAGGTCCGACTGTCTGCGTGGACGACATTATCTCCAATAATGTTTAATGTTGCAGTAGACAGCGAGAGGACAGGAGAGGTCAGCTGTCCTCTAGTGACGCCTTCAGACCGAACAACAAACCCACCAGCGGTGTTTGTTGTTAGAGGAGATTTCCACACCAAAACACACTGGGCATCCATCTACCTCAGTGGTTTTCAACCTTTTTGACACCAGGGACCAGCGTTTATTCAGCATTTGAGCCACGGACCACCATTTGATTACATTTTCATCCAAAAGACCTACTAAAACTAAAGAGTTCTTTTGGTTTTGTCCACAATTCCTGGCTGGACCCGCAAGGGTCCATTTGGTTTCATTTTTACATTCTCAATAGTTACATCTGGTACATAACCTTTCCATCATTTAGCCTGGAACCCTCTCAAGGACCACTGGTGGTCTCCAGAGCACCTGTTGAAAACCCCTGATCTACCTTGATTCCTGTGACATCATACCTTGACTTTTGTCATAGATGACCCATTTTGTACATTTCACCCCGAGGTCCCCCGCCCTTGAATGCAGTTTGCATATCACTTACAGTATGTTGTGTGTGTGTGTGTGGTGTGTGTGTGTGTGTGTGTGTGTGTGTGTGTGTGTGTGTGTGTGTGTGTGTGTGTGTGTGTGTTGTGTGTGTGTGTGCGTGCGTGCATATCTGTGCGTGTATGTGAAGAGCCTCCTCATTATACAGCGGTTACTTCAAGTCAATGAAGGGTAGATTCAAACATAATTAAAGATTTGCATAATCATCATCATCTGTTAGTGTGTATGTGCACCTCTAGGTCCATCTGTCCATTTCCATACATTGCAAGATGTGTTTGTGCGTGCGCACGTGTGTGTGTGTGTGTGTGTGTGCGTGCATGTGTGTGTGTGTATTTGAGCATGTGTGAGGCAACGTAGGAAGGGAGAGGTATAAAGTCAGCAGAAGCACACAACAAGAACCATGGAACTCCATTGGGAACGCACACGCACACGCACACACACACAACACACACACACACACACACACACACACACACACACACACACACACACACACACACACACACAGAGAGAGACAACTCGCCCCCCCTTTATCTTTAACACGATGGGTTTGAGGTACAGCATAGAGAGAGAGAGAGTTGGTGGTGGGCCGTGGGGAGGAGGATGGGATAGGGGTGGGTAGTGGGGAGGAGGAGGGGGAGGATGGGATGGGGGGGGGGGGGGGGGGAGGAGGAGGGGGAGGATGGGATAGGGGTGGGTAGTGGGGAGGAGGATGAGGAGGAGGGGTTGGGATGCGGGCGGTAGTGAGACGATGAGTCCTTCACACACGTTACTCTCGTCAGCTGTGAGCTAATTGGCTGTGTCTATATTTATCTTTCATTTAGCCGCAATGCCTCCATCCGCTCTGTCACGTGAGTGTGTGTGCTTCACACCCTGCAGTCCCCCGCATCTGTGTAAACAAGTTGTACACCCCAGCTCTCTCTCTCTCTGTTTCTCCCTCTGTGTCTCTCTCTCTCTCTCTCCTGATCCTTGTCTTTCCTTTGGTTTCGACAAACACACACACACACACACAGGCCTGCACACACACTCTCACATGCACACGCATCACAGTTCCCCCTCCTGTTCCCTCTAGGTTTCATAATCTCGGTCTCTCCTGGTCTATTCCCTAATAATCGGTGTCTCCTTGACCTATCTGTGCTAGTCTATTCCTTCTCTTCTCTCTCTCTCTCTCTCTCTCTCTCTCTCCTCTCTCTCTCTCTCTCTCTCTCTCTCTCACTCTCTCTCTCTCTCTCTCTCTCCTCTCTCTCTCTCATAGGTACTGTGTGTATGCACGCGCACACATGTGTGCGTGTCAGGGGCGGATGTAACATTTCCCAATTGGGGTAGGGGCAGAAGAAAATGGTAAGGGAGCGGCTTCATCGCTCGTGGCGCGAAGCGACATACCATTTTCAGTAGTGTTTCAAATACTTTTAAATATAAGCACTGAAATATCTTGGATTGTTTTGCATGCCATCATGTTTGGTGGGGCAGACCCATGCCTATGCCTAGATCCGCCTCTGGTGCATGTCGGTGCATGTGTAGAATATTAGATGTATCTGTTATGAAACATTGATAAGGGACCGCGCGGCTCATGCACACATATATACATATACATGCCTGCGGCTGTGGCAGTCATCCTCTCTGATTTACGGCGGGGAGAGAGGCGAAGGAACGAAACCATCCATCCACCTTCCCTCTCCGTCTCCATCTCCTCTCCATCTTCCTCACAGAGACAAAGGAAGACAAGAGAGAGAGTGTTGTCTCTGTGAGGAGGATGAAAGGAGGAGGAGACAGAGGGAAGGTAAGATCGCTGGCTGTCTTGTCTCTTGTCAGCAGACAGGAAACGATCCGCCTTCCTTCCTTCAGGCTCTGTCTCATCTTCATCCTCTGTCACAAAGCGCTCTTTCATTTTGTTTACTTCAGTTGAAGTGTCTTGCTCTGTAGAACTACTCCGTTCATCTCAGAATTCAAAGAACTGGCGTCAAAACCATGTACCAAAAAGTAAAAGGGTCAAACTCATTGTGCAGAATGTCATTGCATGTCAATGCATTACAAGCTCATAGATCACCACCGATTTTCAAGTGGTATAGTATAGGGTGCATTGATGATGTGTTTTGTAATAATAGTAATAACAAAAAAATCTACAAAATCAGTAACTAAAGTTTTCAAATAATTGCAGCACTGGACACTGGGCTCCTTTCCTTCCTGGACTACAATTCCTATAATGCCTTGGTTCACTGCTCGTCCTTGTGGATATTTTAACACATTTCGTGTTTTGTAGATTCTACAAAGAGTGGCGCGCTATGGGCCATAAACACTGCTATTTTTCAATGAAAGTTAAAATACCACAAGTACTGGATGTGCAGAATGTTTTTCTTGGGATAATTCATTCATTCATTTCATTCAAGTTTTATTTATTCTCGAAAATACACTGAGCGAACTCATTTTCGGTGTTGTCGAGAGTACACAATTTCGAACAATAAAACATGGCAGCACGTCAAAGGAAAATAAGAACAGAGGGTGAACAAAATACATGAGGTGTGCAAATGAAGGATAACGCAAACAATATATACTGTATATATACTGTACATGCATACACATATACATACATATAGTACACATATACAGTACATATAAACATATACACATATAAACATACATACTGTACATACACATACTCATATATACAGTATACATACATGCATACCAACACGCGTAACATAAATAATCTAGAAGCAGTTACATACTATGGGAGTCTGTAATCCTACTAGAGTTCTAAAGTGACTCAATGATACCATTGTGGTTAATTTTAAGGTGCTTGCAGGTTGTTCCATGTACTTGGGCCACAAAAGCTGAAAGCAGATCTACCAAGTTCAGAGTTCATTTTTGGAACCTTGAATTTAGGGAAATGACTTGCTCGGGTGTGATAGGGTTCCGAGTCCCATTTTAGAAATGATGAGATGTAATTTGGACAATCACCAAGCATGGCTTTATACGAGAACATAATAATATAAGATCTAGTTGCAACAGGGTTGAAGTGTCCCTTTAACGCGTTGTTCTTCTCCGTTGCCTCCTGTTGCTGCTCCCCCTCAAGGTCTGAAAAACAGCTTAGCTCACTTGCCTGTAATGCTGTTGTAAAACCACACCGGGTTATAGAAACGCCGAAGCCATTGTTGCTCCTCTAGGCCCTTTGCCCTACATTGCTAACAAATTCCAGTCTAAATTTAGTTTATTTTTCCCCCTCCCTCCCTGCTTATAGCGTATCAGTTCTGTGTATTGAAATGCAATACGCAGCAGTGCTAAGCTAGCACTCTGCTAGCAGGGCTTTTGTTCGTAAATGAATAATGAAATGCCAGAAGGCTGTTGTTTTTTGCGATATATTCGCACTCCTCGCCAGAGTTCTACTACTTATTATCGCCGCTGACTTGGTGGAGATAAAATTGTTTTGTTTTCACACCATTTTACTGCGAGCACAGAGAAATGATAGTGTCTATGAGTCTGGCGGGGAAAAAACTAGCACTTCGATTTCAAAGTAAATTACCGTTTGTTTTCTTTCTTTTTTTCTTTTTTATCTAGCAATAAACAGAAGAATTATCATTTCCTCTGTCTGTCTTATCACTAGCGGTGAACGGTGGTGCGTGTACTTATGGCTGCATGCTGTGCTGGCATTGATCTATGCAAATATAACTTGTCTTTACTCACAAATCACCTTACTTGTGTATGAGTTCGATTTCAGATCAGAATAAAGCATATCTGCTCATGAAATTGAGATTGTGGCAATGTAAATTATTGCCGTAAAAAAACAACTTCTTGGCATATTGAGTCAAGTTTGCCGTCAGTTGTGCTCCGGTTCGTGTTCTATTGGAGCCTGAGTCACCAATCACACGACACGATGTCATGAGTCACCGTGTCAGGGTCATAAAATCAACTCTCTCGACCCCCTGAGTGACATTACAACACCCCCCCCGCGCCCCCCCCCCCCCCCCCCCCCCCCCCCCCCCCCCCCCCCCCCCCCCCCCCCGCCATGCATAGCATCCACAGAGAACTACAGCAAACCTCTTTAAGCAGGAAATGACCCGTCATGTCAGGTTAACTCCAACTGTGGAGTGGCTGGAAGCATCTAGGGTTGTGGGGAGGGAGAGAGAGAGAGAGAGAGAGAGAGAGAGGAGGGAGAGAGAGAGAAGAAGAGAGAGAGAGAGAGAGAGAGAGAGAGAGAGAGAGAGAGAGAGAGAGAGAGAGAGAGAGAGAGAGAGGAGAGAAAGAGAGAAAAGAGAGAAAGAGAGAAAGAGGAGAGAGAGAGAGAGAGAGAGAGAGAGAGAGAGAGAGAGAGCAATGTAAACATAATATGCATTTAATTGAAGTTGAGAGAGAATCCAAGCAATATAAGGAGTACACATCACCATGTTTACACTGATTATGCCCACACTGTTGATATAAATACTTAAATTTGAATAAAATGCTCCTAGTTTGTTTGTCTGAATTGAAGAGAGAGATACAGAGAGAGAGAGAGCCAGAGGGAGAGAGGGAGATTTTTTGGGCAGAAGGGGAGCGAAGCCAAAGGATGATGCAAAATGCCAAGATGACATGAAGAGGAACAAAAGCTGATTGGAAAGGGGGTGAGGAGGGGGGGGGGGGTGTCAGGGTTATATAATCTCATCGTGTCCAGAAGAAAAATGAAACAGACAGGTGAGGAGAGGAAACAGCCTAAACAGCACTGTTGATAGAAAATGTTTCTCTGTTTGTGTGTATGGCGTACTGGCATGTGTCTATGTGGGAGGAATCCTGATGCATCGACATTGATTTTATAGTATAAATCGCGTCCTTGAAATGAAACGGATTGGGCATCACTCAGTCTATTCTGTTGTTCTTTAAGGGGTGGTGGTATTATGGCCTGTTTGAGTCCATAATACCACCAGAACACGGGGTAGAGTCTCTGCTATCTGTGTGCTGGTTGTGGTGGGATGGTCTGGGACACATTTGTGTGAAAATGGGCTAGTCTGGACGTGCACTAATGCAAAGAAATGTTTGTCCCAGTCCAGCCCTGCTTGTACGGTACGTAAAAGAGCTGTCCTGTATTGCGTCCTTCCTTGCCCTGGGTAGTGACTAGTCAATCAGAGTGTATTTTTGTGCGTGTTTGTGTTTTTGTCCCTGCGTCTGCGGTATGTCGGTGGTGTCCATTGACCGGGTATACAGGCCAGAGCAGAGAAGGGAGGTTTCAGTTGGGCTATTAATGCAGGACTAATGGCTCTCTGCATGCAGGCTGTGGGGAACAGGATGATGGCACTAATTAAGCACGTTGCGAAGAAACAATTTTCCGGAAGGTGTCGCAGATCAGGTGTTAGGAGACGGAGCGGGTGGGTCGACTGCAAATGGAAATCGATACCACGGTCTGCCATGTACAGTGCAGTGCATGCCTGATGAGAGGGAGAATGTCTGTCAACAGACTGCTGTGTGTGTGAGTGTGAGTGTGTGCGGGTGTGCGTGCATGCGTGTGCACACGTGCATGTGGCTTTATAGTTTTTATTGCTCTCTTGTCTCATTCGCATGCGCGTTGCTGCACTATTTTATCCCTCTTTCTCCATGGGTCTCCAGACAGACAGACAGACATGCGCAAACACACACACACGGGTGCGCACATACGCACACACAAAACCAAACAGCATGGGCATCTTTTTTTGCAACTTTATATTGCAACACATAGCTGTAAAAAGAAATCACACACTATGTACCCATCAAGGTACGGCATCCAATGACTCATGACGATACAGTGTATGTAGTTGGTCCTGAGCGCGCGCGCAGCGCGCACACACACACACACACACACACACACACACACCACACACACACACACACACACACACACACACACACAGTGTGTGTGCTCACCCTTCCCTGGTGAGTGCCAGCTAAGCAGAGTCCCAGTGCAGCAGCAGAGAGGTCAGATGTGGTCTTGTCCAGAGGCTACGGTGTTAATCAGGCCCTGTCAGCACACTGACTACACTGTGCTGTGGCTGGTTGGACTGTGGATGGATGCTTCACTGTGTGTGTGTGTGTGTTGTGTGTGTGTGTGTGTGTGTGTGGTGTGTGGTGTGTGTGTGTGTGTGTGTTGTGTGTGTGTGTGTGCGCGCGCGTGTGTGTGTGTGCGTGTTCAATTGATCAATTCTTTACTTTTACTTGCATAAATGGGTTTACATTTTTGCAGGCGACTGTGGCATGTGAGCCCGGTCTCACAGATAGTCGTACACTATGCACGGAATGCCACCCATGAATTGCGTGCATACACTAATAGTTAAAGCAAAAATCTGTGAATATGTACTTGGGCGTGGTTTTCACAAGCACGGAAGTGGCTAGTTGGGGGTGGGGCAGTTTGGGTTTCATAATATTTACTATTCTGTCCCTAACACATCGCAACTCAGACACGGCTGAGTCGGCTCTGACGACCATGAGCATTGTGAAGCGCCACTGAGCAAGGCGCTAGCCGAGTGAATTGCCGTGCTGAGCATTGCGGCGCCACTCCGTCATTTTTAGTATATGCAAGTATAATATGCACAGATTTTTTGTAGGCGAATATGCACAGACACTCTGCATATTCGCCTAAACCTCATGAGACTAGGTTGGGCATGCAGTGAACGTTCCATGAACTCTTTTAGGCCGTGTGATGTGTGGCCATGACCATTACAAATATGATTGTATAAAGACCTGCACACGTTAAAGATTTTCTCCTGCAATCCTTTCCTTTTCACACTAGCGTGCTGCTGCTGCTCACTTGCTTGTTCACAGCTCAGACAACACATCCTCACAGCCTAAAAGGCAAAACTTGCCTTTTAGCCAGACCATGGATAAAAGGACCATGTCGCCTTCTGAGACCCTCGTAAAAGGACTTCTATGCCTTTTCTCTAAAAAGGCGCTCCGTGCCTTTTCCGTCAGAAGGCATAATGTGGTTAGTGATTTATCAGAGAGCTCTGGGGTATGAAGGAGCGCTTGTTTTATCTGCCGGCTACTACTAGTAGGGCGGGGCGAAGCATAGTTTTACTGAGGTTATGTTTAGGGTTAGTTACCGCATAAAGCACCGTCTAACTCTCACCCTAACCTAACTCTAACCCTAAACATAACCCCAGTAAACCTAAGCTATGCCTATACCTAATCCTAACCCTAAACTTAACCTCAGTAAACCTATGCCTAAACTAACCTAACCCTAACCATAACCTCAGTAAAACTTCCTTCGCCCCGCCCTACTAGTAGTAGCCGGCAGATAAAACAAGCGCTCCTTCATACCCCAGAGGTTGCCGATAAATCACTAACCACATTATGCCTTCTGACGGAAAAGGCACGGAACGCCTTTTAGAGAGAAAGGCATAGAAGTCCTTTTACGAGGGTCTCAGAAGGCGACATGGTCCTTTTATCCATGGTCTGGCTAAAAGGCAAGTTTTGCCTTTTAGGCTGTGAGGATGTGTAGGCTCAGAAAGCTAATCTAGAGAGGGGCATACTTATGTCTACAGTTATGGACTTCAGCAAGCCTCTCCTTTGGAATATTAGCACTCCTAGATAGATTATGCTTCTCTTTTTTTGGTGGTGAGTGACCTTCAGAGTAAAATCCACCATATCTGCCAACACTCTAGGGCCTTTACTTTGAAGAATTCACCTGCATCTGTTGTGTTAAGGGATGCGTACAGTGATGCTTCTCACTGGAGGTCTTCTCATCAGACGCAGTGCGAAATTATTTTAGTCCATTTTCTCGCCCCCTACACACACACACACACACACACACACACACACACACACACACACACACACACACACACACACACACACACACACACACACACACACACACACACACACACACACCCCACACCCCACTTATCTCTCACTCTTTCTTTTCATTGCCTGTTTCCGTCGCTACCCTTGTCTTTCTTGACACCAACCCCCCCACCCCGAAACACGCCTCCCTCCCCCCTCATCTCAACGACTCCAGTAAACCGATCTATATGGTAATCAACACTCTCCTATCAACTCTATCCTTCATGCACTCACCCATGTGCACGTGCACAAGCATGCGCCCATGTCCCATTAACAAACGTGTCTCATTGTGTGAGATTTGTGATCTTTCTTCACTGCTTTCATTCCATCTAGTGTTGCTGCTCCACTACTGTGATATAATCTCCACTCTTAAGGTGTGTTCAGACTGGCATTGTCAGAGCGTTGTGATTACATACAAGTCAATGCAGAGACGGCAAATGTTGTGCGTGCTGTAAACGCACGCAATGTAATCTGCCGCAAGACAATGAACCCACCATTATGCATGTCTGACACTATATTACACAAGTCCAATACCCCCACCACTTCCCTTCGTTTGTTTGTTCATTTGCTTGTTCGTTTGTGAGCTTGAAGATCATTCAAAGGAAAACAATGGATAGACCTGAAGTGAGTAATGTACAGTACATGTATTGGAATAATAATTAAAAAAAAAGTAACCAGTAATTACAAACATAAAACGCAAATAAATGTTGTCATTGACATGGTGAAGCACAACTTGATGGCGTCATCAAGATGTGTTTCACTGCATGTAAATGATTTTATTCAGACCTCCATTTTTAGGAAACACAGATTGGGGGGGGGGGGGGGGGGGGGGGTCATTTTTATCTGTCATTTCATTATTGACTTAGTAAAATGTTGAAAACGGGTGGAGTTTAATGGGTGAAGTAGATCCAACCTAAGTAATGCCACTGCCCTCCATCCATCCATATCTTTCATTTATCTTCTGATCCTCTGGCTCTCTGTGTTGTTTGGACTCTGATGCAGCCTTGAGCTCTGCAAAGATGCTTTTGACCTTAGCATTAGTGGAGTAGTATTGTGCGGTTACACACTTAATTTCTTCTCCATTACCACTCATATGACCTTCTTTCATGGTCCCCTCTCTCTCTCTTTCTCTTCCCCCTCGAGGGTTCTTCACATTGTTACCTCCTTCATGGTCTCTGGCTGTGTCTCTTGTCTTGGCATCCCATGAATGAATGATGCCCCACATCTTGCATTCATGACCTGCAGACGTGCTTCTGCCACCGTTCTCCATTTGCTCTATATTTATTGCTCTTTCATGGTGAATGTTCTTTTCCTTCTATCTCTCTGTTTGTCTGCCTCTCTCTCTTTCTCTCACTCTCTGTCTGTATCCACGTATCTCTCTCTCACACACGCACGCACACACACCTGGGGCAGACTGGGCATGGGGGCAATGTCCCCCTAAATGCCCAGTTTGCCACACCAAACACGATGACATGCAAAACAACCCAAGATATTCCAAATTAAAGTGCCTATATTTAAAATGGTTTGAAACACTACTACTGCTACTAACTAACTACAATCGTCTCACCACTAAACCAACAGCATTTCATCATTGAAAACAGAAAACTCTCTGAGTCAGACCTTTAGTTTTATGCATGCTGTGTGTCTGTTGCAACTTCAACAATAACTGATGTTATTATTGATGCTTAATTGCAAAAATGTTATGGGTGCGCCCCAATACCATTTTCTCCTGACCCCCCAATTGGGAAATGTTACATCCGCCCCTGACACACATTTTCATTTTCATTTCATTTTTCATTTTATTTATTTATTTCGAACAGGTTAAAAATGGGAATAAAGGAAAAATTAGATTAAAGAAAACTGCAAAATAAACATGATTGTATCATTCCGAAAAAAGACTGAAGATAAAAATAAATGCATCATTGGATTCTCATAATTCCTAACATATTTGTTCGAAAAAAGGAGTAGGAAGAGGTTTACTTGAAACTTATCATGTCTCCCCCCCCCCCCCCCCCCCCCCCCCCCCCCCCCACACACACACACACACACACACCCACACCCTATACGCATGTGTGCGTTCACGTCATTGCAGCAGCCCAGGTGTGCGATAGAGCAACCGCATGCCGAGGCGCACTGCCGCGCGAACCCGCTTATACCGCGTGTCGCTAATTAAACACCCTTAACCCATCCAGATGGCTGCTACCTGACGCTAGCGCGGCGGAGAGAGCCTCCCAACCACAAAGATCAGCCACCTCAGCCACATGCTAGCTAATGTATAGGTACAACAACATGTTGCCTGCTTCTCCGGAGGTGACAGTACAGTGACGTGCAACCGCTGCTGTCCATTTGTCCCGACTCGCCTCCGCTTGTTGCCATGTTTTGGTCGAGAGAAATAAGGAACCCAGGGTCTATGAAAACGTGGGCCAGATTTAAAGGGGAATGCTACCCATTTTCAACATTTTACTATGTCATCAATATACTTTAGAGATATTGGGCTCCATTTTCGTTACCATCTAAACCCCTTAATTTTTTACTGTTTTGAAAAACTTTTTGGAATAGGTCAACATGCCAATCTATTGACACATTGTGAGCTTGTAGACTGGCAATTTAAACTCTTGAAAAATGTTCTTTTTTAATGGTTTAAAAAGGCAAAGAAGTTAAGGGATAAGGGGTTTAGCGGTGACGAAAATGGAGCCCATAGTGTGGACATGATAAAAAACGTTCCCCCATTCTGTGTTTCCTAGAAATGGAGGTCCGAATAAAATCATGAACATGGTGAAACACACCTTGATGACATCATAGTTGTGTTTCCCCATTTTACTGTTTTTTTCTTTAAGTAACTTTTTTTGTGTACAAAGGTGAACCAAATGGACCGTAGCGGGTCCATTTGGTTCCATTTGTACACACTCAGGAAAATAAACCATTTTCAACAAAGTTAATCTGGCTTGAATCTGATTCTGCTGGGTTGCTGCTGCTACGGTGTTTTTTTTTAAATACTACTTGATGAGACACATTGTGAGCTTGTAGATTTGCTATTTGAAAAGAGGTTAAGGGAAGAGAATTGGACACAACCCTTGCGGGAAGCAGAGGAGTCTGCCATCCTAGTAGTATAATCCAGAACTCATGACTTACTTTGAGAACCACACTATGTCTTCTTTCATTCAGGGGCTGACTCTCTGAGTCAGACCTTTAGCTTTATGCATGCTGCGTGTCTTTTGCAACTTCAACAACAACTGATGTTATTATTGATGCTTTACTTGACTAATAAAAGTCTTGTAACTGAAAATGGTATGGGTGCAGCTTCATCGACCGTGTTGTTTCGCGCCACGGGCGATGAGCCGCCCCCATACCATTTTCTCTTGCCCCTCCAACATGTTCTCTTGCCCCCCCCCAAATGTTATAATAATAATAATAATAATAATAATAACTTTATTTCTATAGCACTTTTCTAGGCCTACGCCACAAAGTGCTGTACAATATTAAAACAAACATCAGGAAACAAAATGACAAAAATAAATAAGACATAGTAAATGGGAACAGCATAAAAATGTGTGATAAAACAAGTAGGGATAAGGCATGTAAACAATCAAGGAAACAGAGAATATAAGACAGTAAAATATGATTTGTTAAAAATAGGCTTTTTGAAACAGGTGAGTTTTTAAAAGGGTTTTAAAACGTGGCAGGGAGTCTGTGAGGCGGATAGATTCTGGTAGGGCATTCCACAGTTTAGGGGCACGAATGGCGAAGGCCCGATCACCTTTAGTGACAAATCTTGCTGTACGGATTTTTAGGAGGCCCTTATCAGCAGACCTCAAGGTACGGGAAGGGTTATGGGGGGGGAGGAGGTCCATAATATAGGTGGGGGCAAGGCCTCGCTGTGCCTTGAAGGTAATTAAAATCAATTCTAAAAGTGACGGGTAGCCAGTGAAGTGACTTTAAAACCGGAGTGATATGATCACGTTTTTTGGTGTTAGTTAAAAGCCTGGCAGCTGCGTTTTGGACTAATTGCAGGCGAGACAACGATTTTTGACTTAAGCAGGGCTTGACACTCACACTTGCCCGCTTGCCCGGGGCAAGTAAAAAAAATGGTGGGGCAAGTGAAGACTGCTACATGCTTGCCCGATCGGGCAACTGTGCAACTTAGTGCACTATAACACAAGATAAATTTGTGCTTTCTAGCTATCCACAATTCCAGGCTGGATTTGGGAAACAAAACAGGCAAATTAACACATCAACATGACCATTAATCTTCTACAGTGTTGACCTGGGCTAATTAAGATGATGAATTTTAACTCTTGAGAGTGTAAAAATGAAACCAAATGGACCCGCAATTTTGGTTTCATTTTTACGTTCTCAAGAGTTATATCTGGTTAACCAACTAAACTGGGGACCACCTGGAAACCTGGGGGGCAAGTGACCATGACCTGAGGGCAAGTAGAACCTGACTTGCACTTGCCCGATGGGCAAGTGCCTCGGAGACCTTAGTGTCAACCCCTGCTTAAGCCTGAATAAAGAGCATTACAATAATCAAGGCGGGAAGTAATAAAAGCGTGAATAACCTTCTCTAAATCAGCAGTAGATAAAAATGACTTAATTTTTGCAATATTTCTAAGTTGATAAAAAACAGGTTTGAACCACTTTTTTAAGGTGTGCGTTAAAATTTTGATCAGAGTCCATTATATCCGCCCCTGCTTTCATTTAGAACATTTAATAACTGATTTTCAACATCTGTCATAACAGCGGGTTATGGAAGCTGTTTGAGTATTGAGAACAGAGAATATGATGACAATCAATTTAGCTCCAGTGGTAAACCAACCACGCCACCAGTACCACTGCCACGCAGAGTCCAATGCTGTAAGCAGACCCTTAAATGGGTCATGCTGTACTCTAGAGACCCTCGTTTATCTCCAGTGATAACAAACCCTCTCACCCACACTGTACGAGAGATGGGTTTACAGTCCCACATGTCAAACTGTAGCAACCTTTATCTTCAACAACAACAACAACAACAACAACAACAACAACAACACAGCTATTGTTTTACAGATGCACAGAAAATCCCTCCCTCCCCAGAGCAAACACATCTCCAAGATATCAATTATTTCTGATCACATCTGACTGTGGACTTTAGGCTTCAGGGGAACATGAACTCTCTCAACCCCAAAAGGAACAATTCCTCTCAACAGGGACGACCCATCGATCACCAAGACCTTGTTGCATCATCAGTCTGGCTTAACAAAGACGCTTGGCCATGTGATCTGTGTGCTAAACACTTCCCTACAATGTTTAAACTTGAAAAGCCGTCATGTTAGCAGACGAGAGACTGTTTCTAATTTCATCCTGTTTACGACCGTATAATAATCTTGAGCATCAAACCTGCCATAAAATTTATTCCGATCCGGAGCCAGCTCTACATCTGAAGTGCAGCCATTGAGCTCAACTTGACTCCTGCCTCAGTCTTTCATCCCTGTGATTAGTTTCATCCTGTCCTGAGCAGATCTTAAATTATTCATCTTTAGCTGAGACTCAATTTTATCTTTATACCTGTAAGGTAAAAGTTTACATCCCCTGATTTTGTGTGTAATGCACATATGCCTGTTAAAGGCGCTATATACTGTAAATTAGGGGTGTAATGACACATTTTAACAGCGATACCATACATATCATTCATGATAAATCGATACAGTGCATGGCGATATTGGTTTATAATGGCAATACGATATGATTCAATGACGATTCAGTAACTAGTTAGCAAATATATTCAATGTCCGGGAAAATGTATTATAATGGATATAAATACATAAAGACAGTGATTTGGTATATACGGTACGGTAGATGGACTTTGTATTTGAACACATGATGTGTTTTTCTTGATTGATAAAATTGATAAATACAATGCACAAATGCTTAGTATTGTTAACGATTCGGTACCGATTCATTCCATTGCAAATCGGTATAATATAAATTTTACACACTGCAAATGCACCATTTTCCAACCCAGATGCCGATCTCTCTGTATTCAGGGTGTAACTAAACTTCAAACGTATATAGTATGCCTTATTCTGAGCTTGACACACATAACGGGGTCATATCTGTTGGCTGCCGTTCTGCCGCTCCAAGGGTAGACTTTGTGTTTGTGCATTGGAGGGAGAGATTCCTGCCTGCCTGCCTGCCTGCCTTGGTGCTATATGGAATAGGTCATTGTAACTTTCTCTTCTCTGTTCTCTCTCTCTGCCTACTTCTCAGGCACACACTCTCTCTGTTTGCTTGTCTCAGCAAGTTAATTCCCTTAACTCCAAAACACACTGCACTGCAAATGTGTCAAGAGGGCACTTACATCCGTTATTCTCTCCTCTCAGCTCTGTGCGTCCCGGTTGAACCCGGCTCACCTTGTCTCTCTCTGGCTTAAGTTGCCCCGGTCCGTTTTCTCGTCTGCTTCTCTGACTCAACGGTGATGTCTCCTGTATTGAAAGTCACCTTTCATAACAGCGGGGGAGGTAAACTTGCTCTGTGAACTAGCCAGTGAAGTTGGCGCTTTTATTTTTTCGCCCGTCATGTTGTAGAGCAGGGGTTTTCAACCTTTTTGATACCAGGGCCCACTGTTTAATCAGCATTTGAGCCACGAACCACCATTTGGGGACATTTTAGCCCCACAGACCCCATAAATTAAGGATTTATTTTGCTTTTGTCCACAATATGGATTTGGGGAACCAAACAAGCAAATATACAGATCAAGATGACCATTAATCTCCCAGTGTAGAATTGGGCTAATTCAGATGGTGAATATTTTAACTCTTGAGAGTGTAAACATGAAACCAAATGTGGTTTCCATTTGGTTTCATTTTTACACTCTCAAGAGTTACATCTGGTTAACCAACTAAGCTCTCAAGGACCACTGGTGGTCCCCGGACCACAGATTGAAAACCACTGTTGTATAGGTTATACAGTTATAGAGTTGGTATACATGTGTATAAAGTGAGTGCAGTCTATTAGTTGCTATGCATGCTGTAGTGGTGCATGGGCAACTGTCATATGTGACATATTATGAGGGCCACGTGCATTATATCATCAGACAGTAGTTCTCAAAGTGAGAGGTACTGTAATGTTGTGTCCCCAAAGTGAGGAGTTTTTAGAGTTGATCCTCTGTTCTGCATACACTCCTACACTACTGCAATCAGAACCACAGACTCAATCAGTCTGAAAACATACCCCTCCAGACTCCATCTCAGCCCATAGCACTTGTATTACATACCGTACCAACCCATAGTACTTGTAGTACCATGCGAGGTAGTTTAGATAGCACCTCATTAGACTTAGAGATAGCGGTGACTTATATAGGATGTCTAAAGTATGACTATGTTTTAGTGCTTACATTGTAAGTTGTAAAATTGTGCTTAAATTGTAAACAATAATTTCAACTAATCTGTATGCATACTATGTATTGCAATGTTTTACTTAATGTAAGTCACTCTGGATTAAGGGCGGCTGCTAAATGCCTAAATTTCAAATTGATAATGGAAAGTATAACAGTTAGAAAGAGAGACTTACTTTATTAACGTTTTGGAATTGTGATGTGCACACGATCTTCTCTGTGAAGTATAACGGTTAGAAATGTCTAGCAGTAGAGCATCCTTCTCAAATGGCACGTGTTCAGTCCTGGCTTCTGAAAAAAAAAAAGAAAGAAAGAAACGGTTTTGTCAGTACTCTAAGGATAATAAAATCCATCCTTAAATTGATAAACTGTCTTCTTTGTGTTTTGTTTGTTTGTTTGTTGGTCCTCAGGCTGTGTCAGGCGTGTATTTGTGTGCATGCATGAGTGTGTGTGTGTGTGTGTGGTGTGTGTGTGTGTGTGTGTGTGTGTGTGTGTGTGTGTGTGTGTGTGTGTGTGTGTGTGTGTGTGTGTGTGTGTGTGTGTGTGTTCGTCCATGCGCCGTTCTTCAATCTGTCCTCATCAGTGTAATTGGCTGAACAAGCGAGTGGCAGGCAGCACGGGAGGGAGGAGAGGAGCTCTTAGATCAATACGTGTTTGATGCCGTCTGTTAGACCGAGGCGGCGTGGGGAGAATAGACGAGGAAGGAATCCATTCAGATCCAAACACAAAATACTCTTGACACAGGTGTCTGTCACTGAGCACACACTCTGCATGCTCGACAACCACCGCTTCTTTGCAAACAGCAGTCACAGACCGATTTGGGTGTCCCCCATGGCCTCCTGTACAGCCACCTATAATGTCCACTGTAGCACAGACAATATCAAACTACACCTTGCGATTGCCATGAAACCTGCTAAGAATGTTTGATAGAACCCAAGACCTTTAATCTTGTTATGCCACCATCAGGGCACACAAAAATATTATATCTTATATAGGCAGATATCCTTTTCTTTTATAATTTTTTAAGCCTGTAGTATTGTAATTACAGCACTTTTTGAGCAGAGGGCACACACTGTCTCCATCATGAAGCTTTGTGTGTCCCTATGTCTGTCTATCCTTATGTCTGTCTGTCCAGGGTACCAACAGGTGAGACAGTGGCACTGTTGAGATTCAGGTTGTACACCGGTGCTTGATGGGTAGCTGAGTTTTTTTCATGTAGCACCGGTGTTGTTCAGCACAAGTGTATGCCTGTGCAGGACAGTAACAATTACAGTACAGATCCACCTCTCACTTCAGACAGGTGTGATTTTGTTTCACTTCCCAGCTCTTGCTGTTTGTATACATTAAAATGTCTTCTGTAGATGTAGTCTGGCTATGAATGAATTAATCCCAGTTTCTTTTCATCTGTATTTCACAGAACTTTCCCAAACCATTGTGCTCATTTGATTAACGAACTACAAGGTTTAATACTAAAGTAAACCTTTGTATCTGTCTGTCCGTCTGTCTGCCCACCCATCTGTTCTTTGTAAGGCCGGCGCAGCAGCGCGTGTGTGTGTGTGTGTGTGTGTGTGTGTGTGTGTGTGTGTGTGTGTGTGTGTGTGTGTGTGTGTGTGTGTGTGTGTGTGTGTGTGTGTGTGTGTGTGGTGTGTGTGTGTGTGTGTGTGTGTGTGTGTGTGTGTGTGTGTGTGTGACAGCCACTAAAAAGGAGCAATGAAGTGTCATCCAGATTGATAGGCCAGGTCTGCATGTGTCTGAGCACCACTGTAAATCACACCATGAACAGATGCACACGCGTGTGCACACACACACGCACACACACACACACACACGCAGAGAGAGAGAGAGAGAGTCACGCATACACATTCGTATTTCGGCTCTACAAAGCCAATTCATTACAGAGTGGCTATGCGTCCCTCTTTACAGTACAGACTTGAGCTTTGCCAGACACAATAGAAGGCTAATGAAGGTCACTGGTGGCTGTTTGCTGTGTGAGTTATTATTATGCTTCACTTCCACTCATTTGTTTTGCGGTTTCATATTGTGGGTTAATTTTGTATTGATCAGGAAGCACTGAGCAGTTCAGCAGGGCTCAATACATTCAAATGGCACAGTAATTCCTTTGTTGAAGTCTGCCAGAGCTTTTGGATCTCTTACACCAGTGGTTTTTCAACCTTTTAGACACCAGGGACCACCATTTATTCAGCATTTGAGCCACAGACCACCATTTGAGGACATTTTAGCCCCAAGGACCTAAAACTAAAGAATTCTTTTGGTTTTGTCCACAATTCAAGGCTGGATTTGGGAAACCAAACAGTCAAACGTGCAGATCAAAATGACCATTAATCTTCTACATTCTCTAGTTGTGTAAACTTGGGATAATTCACATGTTGAATATTTTAACTCTTGAGAGTTCTATTCTCAAGAGTTACATCTGGTTAAACAACTTAGCTGGGAACCACCTGGAACCCTCTCAAGGACCACTGGTGGTCCCTGGACCACCTGTTGAAAACCCCTGTCTTACACTGGTTTGCATAGTACAATGCAATACAATGCAATGCCATGCAAACGGCCTGGAATAGACTGCCATTAGAACTCAGACACGCTTTACCCTCTGTAGACATTTTTAAATCTCAACTCAAGACTCACCTCTTCAACCTAATTGCTAGTTGGGTTTCTAACATGTCTGCTTCTATTCTGTTCTGGCTGATTTTCTGCATGCTGTTTTTAGTTAGTTAGTTAGTTTACTTTATCTTTTTAAAGTTCTGTTTTAACTGCTCTGAAGCTGCATTTATTTAATTCATAACAAATAAATTAAACATAAAAATAATTGATTAAATATGGACGTGTAATTGTGCCTGACAGTGACATGCTAAATGTCACTGTCTCGTCTTGCACACGGCAACATACGCACAAACAGCAATTAATCCACTTTTGTCTGCTGCTAGGTGTTTTCTGCTAATTAATGGTTTTGCATAATTCTGTTGATAATGCTGATTGGATTCCTCCATAAGGCTCATCATACAAACCAGAATAAAGGATAAAAATAGTAAGACTGAGGCAGAACATAACAAACCAGATGCAGAAATGCCAGGAAGAATAATAATACCCATAAAAAAGAAGGTGTGTTCACTCTTCATTAAATTCTTACGGAGCGATGAATATTTAACCATATTCTGTATTAATTTTGTATGTCTTATTTCCGTAACACTGTGACCCTGTGCTGATATATAATCCCATCCGGGTGGAGGGCAAAAAAATATGATGCCACGGTGCAATGTGTGGACATTATGTCAAGACAGTCTTTTGGAGGTGTCAAGAAACAGAATGGGCACGCGCGCACACACACACGCAGGCACACACACACACACACACACACACACACACACACACACACACACACACACACACACACACACACACACACACACACACACACACACACACACACGCAGGCACGCACGCACACACACACACACACCCACACACCCCGGCCCGGGACTCTTGAGACAAAGTGAAGCTGATTAGGCTGGTCAAAACTAGTGAGGTGAAGACTTGGGTCTCCTCTGGCCTGTCGCCTGCTAATGGGACAGGCTTGGTTTGCTCACTGACAGGACGGTGACATGACATGTTGGGGACAAGCTGCCAGGCAGAACGGCCCTCTATATATCACACCATGTCTGTCCAAGAGCACAAAAGAGTCGCATGGAAGTGTTGCATGCTGTGTGCCGAGTGTAGAGGTTGGTTAGACATACTCACGGTCAGTGTTGGGACTCACACTCTTACAAGTAATGTCCTTACGGAAGAGGGACTATTCATATCCATTCCATTCGGTAACGTAATTTCAGTTACTGTGTTGTCAATGGGTGGGTGAGTTAGTTACCCACGTTACATAATGTAATAAATAAATGAAGTCTCCTCCTGCCTATGCCATGTAAACTGATATGGTGCGCTCCCAGAGTTTAACACATTTCACATGAGAAAAAATGTCTTCCACATAGCATAACGTCATCATAATGATGATGTGTCTTTTTAATAAAGTAGTTACTTTCATAATCTAGTCATGAGTAATGTGTTCGAGTAACATCTTGCTTTTTAAAAGCAACTTCCCTAACACTGCTGACTGTTGACATGGCATCGGTCCGACAACACTGTCACTCCCAACACATGCTGCCAGTTACAGTACAACTAACCTGTGGCACCCCATGCCATGACACCCAGCCTGTGTACCAGATTAAAATATTGTGCCTCGTTTAAGTCTCGTCTGTTGCTCATGAGACACAAATGAGCCAAACATTTTGTGTCTCATTTGAGTTTCATTTGAGTTTCATTTGAGTTTCATTTGAGTTTCGTTTATTGCTCCTAAAATTCACTAGGAGCAACAAGGGAGGCCTCGCGTTTGACTACTTTAAGTCTCTTTAGTGTCTCATCCAGAGGACAATATTGTGCCTCGTTTAAGTCTCGTCTGTTGCTCTTTAGTGTCTCATCCAGAGGACAATATTGTGCCTCGTTTAAGTCTCGTCTGTTGCTCATGAGACACAAATGAGCCAAACATGTTGTCTCATTTGAGTTTCATTTGAGTTTCATTTGAGTTTCATTTATTGCTCCTAAAATTCACTAGGAGCAACAAGGAGGTCTCGCGATTGACTACTTTAAGTCTCTTTAGTGTCTCATGATTCATGGAGCTCGCTCTAGTTGAGATTACACCGAGACATAGTTGAGACCTCGCTATTGGCTCGATTAAGTGTCTTTAGTGTCTCATATGAGTCTCATTTGGAGCCATATACAAGCAATAATTGAGATTTAATTACACACTTCTCACTTTAGCCTACATACATAGATATGTTACACACGTGTGCGAGATGATGGGATACGTCGCATATATACAACAACAACAGGTTTGGAGACACATGCATGCTGAAAGAAAACACTAAACATGAAGTAAAACCTCTATGGGTAAAGCTCGCCGCAGTTCAGTTGACGCACAGGGAAATAAAGTTTGGGAGAGATTGGTTACAGGACGTCTAGAGGGGCAGGGGCTGAACTCTTAAGAGGGCATCTGGACAAAAATACCTCTCGGTGCGTCGCGCTGCCACGCATTGAGTGCGCTTCTTAGATTCGCTATTGTGGCTGTAGCCCTCTAGCTAGAGAGAGTAGTGTAACGACATGCAGGGCATTCGTTTTGTAAAAGAGCAGGGGCTGAAGAAGCCCATTTTGTCTCTGTGTGTACGTCCCTGATAATGGTGAGTGAGACGCGACAGTCTGATGATTGTGTAGGCTACACGAACAGCTGCACTACCTCAGTATACATCAACATTTACATAAATATATAGGAGAATTCAAACCATCAGCTTAGAGAGGGACATTGGCTGTTGTCCAACATAGCAGATCTACAAAAAGCACTTCCAGTCTGATACCGGCAAACCAGAACACCCGGGTCCAGCCCCTACTGACTCCTGCCAGGATCACCCTTTCCTCATTTTTGAGTGTAAATGAGAGATGAGCCATGATGATATGTTATATAAAGCACAATAATTTCCTTCAATAAAACTGGAGTTTATTATTTTTTAAAGCGCCAGTGATCAATATTGCATAGTACAAAAGTACCGAAACACACAATATTAGACAACTACAAACAACACGCACATAGAATAAATAGAACAATAATTGCTTTTTTGATTTGGCCTACTCACATTTGTTTTACTAATATCCTATTGTACAAAACGTTTTGTAGGCCTACTCAAAATGTTCTTCAACAAGACAGCAAGTCCTCCACTAAAATATACCAAATATAGTACTCATTATGCAACATGTCAAAAACAGAGAATACTAAACAACTAGAAACAAGTGCAACTACCGGTATTCTTACAATTAACTATGATCATGGATGCCATGTAGTGACATCATCCAACTTACCCAGACGTTATGCAGGCCTTGACACAACAGCCATATATCCAAGGGGAAAAGTTGCAGAAATGTCAATGCATGTCAACACTATAGTCTGCATAAAAAACATAGTCCGCAAAGTGGGTCCATGGAGTTGAGCAAAGAAAAAGTTCAAAGTCAAATCCTTTGGTCCTGGTATAATCCATGGGTATAGAGTATAGAGAGTGCTGCATCCCCATGCACGCCCTCGCCTGTTCAGTATCGAATAGAATTCTCCATTCATTTTCCTCGGACTTTTCAAAAAGGTATTTAAATACATTTGAGGGCCGTACAAACCCAACTCAGGTTACAAATCACTACGGCAAACAATATTTTGAACCAAATAAATAATATATTGGGGGGGGGGGGGGGTGAAGTGTTTTAACATGCTGTTTTTTATCTATCGAATGATTTTCATTTGAAAAATGTGTCATGATTTGTCACAACCTGAGTTGGCTTTGACGTAAACGTCTTCATATAAAAACATTTTGAAAAGTCTGAGGAAAATGAACAGGGAAATCTCTTCCAGAACAGGTGCCGTGATAGCACTGTGGAGCACTATAGGTTCAAAGGAGAGCCAAATTACTTGTCCCAGGCTGGTAGAATCCACAGGTGGAGCAAAATATGGAGCTGGCCTTCCATTATGTGCTCTGCCGATCACAGTACTTGCTGTAGGCTGATCCATTCTGAATTAGTAGTCATGGCACCACCTGATAGAAGGTGCATGGGCAACAATCAAGATGGGCGCCCTTCCTCGCTGTTTCCTGAAGTCCACAATCGTAGTCTTGTTGATGTTGTAGGCAGGGTTGTTCTCCCAGAGTCCCAGAGTGACAGATTTCTTCCTGGAACAGCATGAGCAACATGAACCTGATGAAAAGAGATCATATATAATGCCATATACGATAAACCTCAAAAGAGTAGTATTTTTTTTTACTGTATGTACATTATCATTTCACTGTAAAGGTAGAATTTAATTGCTCATCTGTTTCATTCATTACCACAAATCTAATAATGACCAATGCCTAATGACCAAGTGCTCAAACAGCGAGTGCAAATACAAACTACAGAGACAACAGTCTTACTTTATTTAAGTCAAGCGCCTACGTATTGATTACAGGTTGTATAATAATGGCCTAATAAAACATGTTTAAAAAAAATGTGAAAGGATTTCTACTTGAATGTTTATTAAAAGAAAGAAAAGTGAGGTTTACTTTCAAAAACAAATTTCTCAATATCTCGCCTCCTAGGTGACCTAAAATCAAGACTGCAGTGGTTAAATCAACATTTTTTAACCCAATGGAACTGATTACATTTTATTTGAGTCATGGATAGGTTGGTATTTTTCAGTTTAATGTGATATATCATGAAGAAATGAAAAAATACCCACCTGGGGCAACCCCTATTTTATATTTCTGCATTTGCTCTGCTATAAAAGGTTTGCTGCCAGAAATAATATCTATGACATAGTAGAAACACAACCTCAATAGCTTCAATATTGGCTCCTATCATAAAGTAGCTTTTGTTGATCATAACTTTTGAACCAGATGCTATAGAAATGCAAACTTGCATTCTATTTCAAAATGTATGAGCATGAGAAACTCAACTGAATGATCCTACTCATTCTTTGATTGTGTCTGTCTAATCTGAACCCCCCAATTTTCATATTTCCAACATTGACATCACCTGAAAATGAGATTTTACTGTAACCTTTGCAAGTGGCAGCTAACTGTTGGCAAATAGTCTGCCACATCCATTGAGTTTCTTTTTACTTTTACAGCAGGTTGACTGGTTTGTTCCTAGTAGGTTTGTGTTCTTACTGGGTCATAATATTATGTCTGTTGGCAAACCTTTAATAGCATGGCAAATGCAGAAATCTAAAAAGTGGTTACCCTAGGTTGGTATTTTGCTTTTTTTTTTTTTTTTTTTTTTTTTTAACACATGATATTGCATATAAAACTGCAACATACTGACCCATCCATGCCTCAGAATATAATCAGCTCCATTGGATTCTTTGACCCCCAAAATGTAGATTTACCTATTGCAATCTTGGTTTTAGATAATGTAGGAGCAGATATTGAGCAATTTGTTTAAAAGTAGCCATTTTTAAAACAGCCTAAAAGGTATCAAACATTTTCCAATAATAACTCTTGTCTTCATCCTACAATATTACATAAGGAACTGGGCTAATGGAGGAATTTGTATTGTCCTCACAGTTGTTGATTATGCTATAAGCTCAAGCACTCACTTGCAAACTGATTGCACAGTACACGCTCCCAGGGCTCCCAGTGCTCCCATCTGCTGTATGAGACCCCGCCAGACAGAATTGACATCTCTCCAATGATGTTTAAGCTGGTCTGGAAAGACAGGGAAACAGTGCATTCAATATTATATATTGTCACCAAAAAAAACATAAGGTATACCTTTACTTCAAGTATGACAAAGGTTAATCTATATTATGTTGAAATATACAGTACCATGTTTGTTTGCGCATATAATGCAGTGGCACTTGTTGGGAAGTTCCCATTACAAAAATATTTCACTGATATGACATCATTCTATAATGCAAGACCTCCATATACAAATAAAGGGACACTTCAGGAATCTCCATACGTGGGCATAAAGGGGACACAGACAGATGGGTGGCTCTGATACGGGTACAACAACAAATGGAACTCCAACTTCCATCGTTACCTACCCATTGCTCTACCCACCAGGCCCGGTCTAGTATTAAATACCGTACAAAGTACTGTATTTTCCAGACTATAAGGCACAGGAGTGCCTTATATGGGTTGTCTGACTGAAGTAGCTTCAATTCTATGTTGACCCCAGTAGTATCTATTCTGTGGAATATAATCCGGTGCACATTTAGTGCGGAAAATATGGTACAATGTGCGGAAATTAGGGGAAACATTGTGACAGTAAATAGAGGAGGAGATTGATCAGGAGACAGTTTGAGGAAACGTGGACACACCACAGTATAGGAGACAAAATGTTATGTGTATTCTATTATTAAGAATGTAGACAGGCAAAAGCAAATATTCATGTTGTACAATAACATTGTTGATCCTTAAAAATACCAAGTACTCACAGTGTAGTCATATCCCTGCACCCACGCTTCGGGTCGGCGAGACTGGAGTTTAGAACAGAAGGTCTAATGAGTTCTGCATTGTCCTGAACAGTTTATTGGTGGAGCTGGAAGAGAGGGAAATGTCACACATATTGCCATATTATTGATATAACTGATTCAATGAATCAACATGGCTCACTGGGTGTCAGGCAGAAATCTTATGGCTGCTGTTTGATGTTTGCCATACAACAGTCTCATACAAAAATGTACAGGTACACATACACCTAGGGGTTAGGGATGAATCTAGAGTTGCTATACTCTCCATTGACTTCCTAATAATGAAAATGTCCATCTGTGATCTGCTTGTATTAAACAACATTAAACTCGGCAACATAGCACCTGTAAAAGCATTTGCAAAGCATTTGTTTGATTTGAACTTTCTGTCAATAAATAAAAGTGGTGGAATTTGGAGGCACCCGTTTGTATTAAACAGCACAGGGCCATTCAGTCATTCAATCACCTGCAGAGAATTTATTGACCGAAACTAGCTCATAACTACTCATGTCTACAGTGTTTTTGTATGACAAAATCTTTCTAGAAAGAAAGAGGGCAATTAAAGGTTTAAATACAGCTGCAAAGTTGGTGAGTTTAACATTGTTTAATACAAGCAGATTGCATTTTGTTTTTACTATGGGAGTCAATGGAGGGTATTGCAACTCTAGATTCATTTTTTAATACCCCTTTAGCTCCGAGTATGTACACATGGGACAAATTTGATTCCATTTGGGTTAAGGTCCAATTGGTTGTCTGTACACTATTCTGTAAATACTGTGGTCCATTTGGTTTCAAACTATCATTTAGGTGGGGACCCACCTAAATCAGGGGTGGGTCCCCTCAGCTAAGTTGGTTAACCAGATGTAACTCTTGAGCACGTAAAAATGAAACCAAATGGACCCTTGCGGGTCCATTTCAACCTCAGTATTGAAATCGTCATAGACTTTTAAATCCAGGTTTGGAATTTCAAATTTCTTGGAAACTGCAGACAAAACAAGATTGCACAACATTCATAAAAATGTCTGCAATGTGTCACTCTAGATTTGAACTACTTTATTTTACACTTAACTATTAAATACGTTTTCAAGATTAGATTATTAGCAAGTATACAAGCTCATAGTGCACTACTGAGTGCTGTGAGCTTGTAGAATCATTAAAAATTGCACAAATATATACACACACACATATACCGTGTGTGTGTGTGTGTGTAATATATATATATATATATATATATATATATATATATATATATATATATATATATATATATATCCTTTTGCAATTCGTTTCACTCACCACATTCCAAAAATGAATTGAACGTCAGTTGCACTTTATAGCAAATGTACTTCTGTCTGTCAAGACACTTCACCCTTACAGCAGGCATCCTTTAAGTCAAATAAAGACATAGTAAGACAACAATTGAACTCTTTGCAGTGAAGGAGTGGTTTTCAACCTTTTTGATACCAGAGCCCACCATTTATTCAGAATTTGAGCCATGGACACCCATTTTATGTCATTTTAACCCCACAGATACAAAACTAGAGATTCTTTTACTTTTGTCCACAATTCCAGGCTGATTTCAGAGAAAAAAAAAAATATATATATATATATATATATATATATATATTTCTTTTTAACTCTTGAGAGTTAAAAAAAAAAAAAAAAAAATATATATATATATATATATATATATATATATATAAGAAAGTCTACACAACTAGAGAATGTAAGATTAATGGTCATTTTGATCTGTATGTTGGGCTGTTTTGTTTCTGCTAATTCACATGATGAATATATTTGGTTTCATGTTTACCCTCTCATGAGTTAAAATATTCATCATGTGAATTAGCCCAAGTCAAAGGGCTAACTCAAAGTAAAGGGTCGTTTGCACCAAGAGAGTTTAAATAAAGCTTAGTTTAGTGCTAATCACAGATTTGTTGATCAGAGATTAATTTTAATTCGAGTTGTGTTGCACCACTTAATGTTAAGCATTGCTTAACAGATCTGTGATTAAATCCATAACCTCTGATTAAAATCCATTAAACGGAGATTAAAACTATAAACTGATTAATTCATGGATTAAAGTTTGTTCTGTGTCCGCCATCTTGTTTTGCGATGTAAACAAGCAGCAGCCTATAGCCTTTATCCATTAGCGTTACTATTCCATTCAGATTTGAGAACATGGACAGGAGTTTATGTTTAATTAAATAAAATATTGTGCCCCAGCAAAAAACAAAAGAAAAAGAAAAGCCTGCTTGCTTGCTAAAGAGACAACAGACGTTCGCTTCACTCTGTGGTGCTCAGTACAAGGAGTAGGACAATGACAGTAGGCTATCAGCAGCAATAATGTGTACATTAACATTTCTATGGACGATCGAGTCAACAGCTAGGTCAACACGTATGGTACGCTAATGTTTTCACATTAGCATACCAATGGAAAGCAGGCACAGCGCAGCCATCAGGTAGAAGAGTTGCGACATTGAGGGGGTCAGAAACTGAGCGCTAGAGGGCTGTTCATGCCGCCTGAATAGGGACAAACGGTTTTAACGAACGTGGTGTTATTTTCAGTCAAATCATGCGACACAGTGCCTTTTAAATTCATCATTATCATAAAATTCAACTGGATTCAAACAGCCCCTGTGTTTATTTGAGCTGCGCCTTTGTTTTCTCTTTCATTTTCATGAATCCATCTGATACATGCTGCCATGTTTACATTTAAACCACCTCTACTGCGGGTTTAGAATTAAGCCCTTATTGGTACTTAAATCAAAGTTTAAAGTTGTGGTGCAACAGGTTTGACATTAATCCAGGTTTACTGTGAAAAATAAATCCACACTTAAAAAACAAAAGCCAAGATTAAAAGGATGGTTTAAAACTAAACCAGATTATTGAAATCTAGGTTTAAAATTTGGTGCAACTGAAATTATAGATGATCCTTGATTTAAACCAGTTTGGGGTTTAATCCTTCTTGGTGCAAACGACCCTTTGTACATCTTATCTGGTTAACCAACTTTCATTCAGCCTGGGGACCACCTGGAACCACCTCAGGGACCACTGATGGTCCCCGGATCACCTGTTGAAAACCGCTGTTGTAAAATGATAGATAGATAAAGAGATAGTAAAAGACAGGAAGGAGCTAGGAGAGACGAGCAGCAGAGAGAGGAGATAGAAAGAGGAAGAGAGTGATAGAGAGAGGGAGGGGAAAAAACAAACCACGACAGAAAACGAGGGAGGGAGAAAAAAAAAAGAAAAAAATAATAAAATAAAAAACCCTAACTAAAACAATGCAGCCAGCAGCGTGATGTTATTAGACCAAAGCCAAAGAGCATGTGAAATACGCCAACCCCCCTAGCTCCATGGGGCCAGGTCAATGGCGACCCTCCAGTTTGAATGTGGACGCCGAAAAGGGACAGCCAGGACCGCCCATTACATTAGAGTCAATGGGGCCGCATGGTCGATATATTTTCTGCCCCCTCAATGTCGCCGGCCGTGCTCTTAGGCTCTGTCTCTACTTCTCCGGCGTTTCATGTCCCAGTTCACTCCCCATTAAACCTTTAACCCGTCCTTTTATAGTTCAACTTCTTAGATACAAGAAATAATAATCACACCGCTGCCGTGGGATCGTCCAGTAATAATACTAGTAATAATAACAGAAAATGGGCATTTAGCCCCAGCTAGGGTTGCCAACTCTGAGATCTTGGAATAAGGAACACTTCTACGACCACGCGGCGAAGCAGCGCGGTTATTAGGTTAGTTAAGTCTGCGGTTTTCTGGTGGAGCCGTTGCCCCTGTGACCCAACTACGGATAAGCGGTTGAAGGTGGAGGGATGATTTCACATACCATATTAACCTTTGGGATCAGTTAAGGCCTGTTTACTGTGGTCAGTAAGGAAGAATAGGCCGGTAGGCCTATTGTGCTGTATAAATGTTAATTAATTATGAACAAGTAGTCCATTGTCTTTATAACATTAAGAATCCCGAGTTTTTTTTTTTGCCCTTTTAAAGGGCAAAATTTGTATTGAATACGCACACATTTATTAGACTAATAACTACTAATAAACCGTCAACCATATTAGCCTACTGAAATAGCTTGGCTATATAGTCTAGGACCTGGCTAAGATTTGTATGCACTTCATTTCGCGGAGAATATCTCAACTGTTCTTGGCTAATATGGCCGCTGCGAACAACATGGGAACTGTGGCTAAGCCTCTATCCGGGACGAAATACCCGGAAATGACCACACCCCTTTTAAAATGACCCCTAATTCAAACATGGCTCTAAACTACAAACCGTTGCAGCTACAGATTTTCTGAGGTGCTCAAAATGTTCAGAATACTCATATTTGTGGTATCTGTGCCTGAGTCAGCAACACTCCATAGTCTTCATAGTGGCCAAATCCAATATGGCCGCCAGTTCGCCACCTGAAAAAGCGTTTTATCTAGAACGTCTGAACCAGATGAGCTATGAATGCGAACCATGTGTCTACTCTAAATCATGTGTTTTGACAATTAGAAACATGTTGAGGTGCTTATCTTTATGAATGGGTGTGGCTAAACATCTATTTTGCATATTTCATGGCAGATGGCGACCGTCTGACAATTTGTTTTACTTATGTTACTTTTGTGATTATTTGTAAACTTGCTGTCAATTTTGTGTTTTTTGAGCATTAGAAGCACATTGGAATGGAAAAAAAATAACATTTGTGTGCAATTTGGTGCACCACAACCAGTGCACATATACTCTCCTGACTTTGCGGGTTGGGAGTGCAATACAAGTCCTCAACAACACCACAATAACACAATAACATAAATGACAGGACCTGGCTAAGATTTGTATGCACTTCATTTTAGGAGAGAATATCTCAACTGTTTTGGCTAATATGACCGCTGCGAACAAGACACACACACACACACACACACACACACACACGCACGCACACACACACACACACACACACACACACACACACACACACACACACACACACACACACACACACACACACAGTGTATATTTGTATAAGTCTCAAAAAGTTCTGATGACCTATTTTAATAACATAAGTGTAATGCTCTATGGCAGGGGTGTTCAACAGGTGGTGCGGGGACCACCAGTGGTCCCTGAGAGGGTTCCAGGTGGTCCCCAGCTAAGTTGGTTAACCAGATGTAACTCTTGAGAGTGTCAAAATGAAACCAAATGGACCCTTGTGGGTCCATTTGGTTTCATTTTTACACTCTCAAGAGTTAAAATATTCATCATCTGAATTAGCCCCAAGTCTACACAATCAGAAGATGGACAAAAGCAAAAGAAATCTTTAGTTTTGGGGTCTGTGGGGCTAAAATGTCCTCAAGTGGTGGTCCGTGGCTCAAATTCTGAAAAAATGGTGGTCCCTGGCATCAAAAAGGTTGAAAACCCCTGCTCTATGGCATTGTCCAACAGTTTTTGTATAGTTGTACTTCACATGTACCAATTCCACATACTGATAAGTAGCATGGGTAAGAGGAATGGACTTATTACTGTGTGAAAAGGAGCCTAAAAAAATCAACTCTGGTATTAATACAATATTGATGTATGGTCATCATCGCATACAGCAAGAGCTTAGCAATAGCAAAGCCATACAGTGACTTTTCCAGTGGTTGACAGTGACAGTCAGAGGCACTTGCCTGGCAGGCAAGTATACAGGTCAGGTCCTACTTGCCCAAAGGTCATGCTCACCTGACCATTGACTAGCCTGTACTAAAAAAATATAAGCAAAATTCATGAGTGTAGCAACAGTGAAAACAGCACATCAGAATTAAAGCTTGCTCTTATTTTTATGTCATATACCAGAAAACAGACAAAAGTTTCATTTACCTGCCAGGGGCACGTGGGCAACCATTAATGTCAGAGATCAGATATTAGACATAATAATATTGTGCACCACTAATAATAAGACAAACACACTTGGCCAAAGGATATCTGAGTGGATCTTTTCAGGCTTCAAGGAGAAAGTGACCAGTGTTTCTGTGAGACTCCTTTTTCATTTGTCAGCATGAGGGACATTTCCGCTCCCCCGCAACGTTTTATCTTTAACTGATTAATTGAAATTAATTAATTACAGGAAAAATGATGCAATTAAAAGAATTACCTCATTTAATCACGCATAGATTTTGCACAACAAAACCTTTTTCACTGGACGAATTTCTACCTGCCAATCCTATCTCTAACCCTCAACATAACAAGTCAGTGTGGACAGTGTGGACACAGTGCTTAAAACAAGGTGGCAATCGTTATGCTGATGGTGGAATTCCAGTGCATGTTCAGAGTAATGGGACACATAGGATCTCTGGGACTTCAGATCTACGGACAGTCCCCACCAGTCAGACGATTAGTTATTGTATTTAAGAAAACTTACTAATTGATATGCTGTATACCAGTCTGTTTTAATTGACGAAAAAATACTTCTCGGGTCAACTATTGGTAAGCGATTAGTTGAGATTATTTAATTACAAAACTGCAAATTATTTGTTATCAATAGATTCTGAATTATCTGGTGATCAGTGTTCACAAATGAAGCTTGTGAGAGAGAGACACACATACAGAGAGAGAGAGAGAGACAGAGAGAGAGAGAGAGAGAGAGAGAGAGAGAGACAGAGAGAGAGAGAGAGACAGAGACAGAGACAGAGAGAGAGAGAGTGTGAAAAGGAGCCTAAAAAAAGCCTCTCTCTCTCTCTCTCTCTCTCTCTCTCTCTCAAAGCCCAACTTGGCAGTTGTAAAACACTCCCTGAGCCCTTGTTAAGATGTTTAGAATTTAAAGATCTCCTTGAGCCCAAAAGTGTTGTATTGTATTTGTGCAACATAGTCATTATTTTTGAATGAACGTATAATCGATATACAGTATATCGATACATCAATACATATCGTATTGTGGTCTCTGTATCATATCTATACGTATCTATCATGAGATTGCAAGCAATATCCGCCACTAGCCACGACTTATATTTATCTGCCCAACTTTTAACTATATGCCATGATTATTACTTATCTACTGTGACTTTAATCACTTGCCTGACCAACACCTCTTTCCACATCTGCTGCGGCCTTGTATTTATGTGCTTTTAGTTATCTCCCTCACCTTTTATGCCAGTTACGTTCAGGCATTGTTCTACTGAGATGAGGTTTTGAGTTTTTTTACTGAGGTTAGGTTTAGGGCTAAGGTTAGGTTTAGCATAGGCTTAGGTTGGTCACTTACTCAATGAGATCCTCACGGGATCTTGTAGATGCCAGTAAAGTTTGCAACATCCGACTTCACTGAGACTGCAAAGTCATGTAAGCCTATTGGACATAAAGAAAGCTGGATTCTGTTGCTCGATATAATAGAATTGTGTGATCTGACAAGAAAAGGCTTCTCCCTGAGGAATCAAAAGGACAAAGCATAACAGGGCTGGACTGTCTACAGGAAGTACTAGGTATATGCCCGGTGGGCTACCTCTCTGGTGGGCCAGTCTGGGCAAAATGTTAATTGATAATTGGTCTGTTGGTTGTGTGTCATTTATGTTATTGTGGTGTTGTTGAGGACTTGTACTGCACCCCCAACCTGCAAAGTCAGGAGAGTATCTGTGCACTGGTTTTGGTGCACCAAATTGCACAAAATTTCATTTTTTCCATTCCAATGTGCTTCTAATGCTCAAAAAACACAAAATTGACAGCAAGTTTACAAATAATGACAAAAGTAACGTAAGAAAAACAAATTGTCAGATGGTCGCCATCTTTGAAATATGCGAAATAGATGTTTAGCCACACCCACTCATAAAGATAAGCACCCCAGCATGTTTCTAATTGTCAAAACACATGATTTAGACACCACGTTTGCATTCATAGCTCATCTGGTTCAGACGTTCTTGATAAAACGCTTTTTCAGGTGGCGAACTGGCGGCCATATTGGATTTGGCCACTAAAGACTATAGAGTGTTGCTGACTCAGGCACGGATAACACAAACAGTAGTATTCTGAACATTTTGAGCACCTCAGAAAATCTGTAGATGCAACGGTTTGTAGGTTAGAGCCATGTTTGAATTAGGGGCCATTTTAAAAGGGGTGTGGTCATTTCCGGTATTTCGTCCCGGATAGAGGCTTAGCCACAGTTCCCATGTTGTTCGCAGCGGCCATATTAGCCAAGAACAGTTGAGATATTCTCCGCGAAATGAAGTGCATACAAATCTTAGCCAGGTCCTAGACTAATAGGCATATACCCACATCAGCAGCTTTAATTATTATTATTTAAAAAAAAGACTGAGTCTATGACAGTTGTTGTGGGGGATTTGCATAACTCTCATACTATGGCTGTGGGAGTTTGCGGAACTCTCTTACTCTATGGCTCTGGGAGTTTGCGGAACTCTCTTACTCTATGGCTCTGGGCACGGCAGGATTGGCACACAGAGCAGCAGAGCTACCAGCGCACCGCGCACACACACATGCAGATCTGCAGCCACGGGGAGGTTTTGGTTTGTTGTTTGGTTGTTGTTGGTTTCTGCTCGTGAGGAGTCCTGTGTGCACTCGCCACAGAGCAATTGTGCTGTCTTAAATATATCTCCTGCTTTATTTTGTTCACTACTGTTAAATTCATTGTTGATGTTTGTGCGACGGATCGCACAGGAGGCATTTAGGGAAATACGGAACAAACCGCGTTCCGTATCGATTCAATACGGAACGCATCATTTAGTGTTCAATTAAGGAACGATTCCGTATTATACGGAACGGTTGGCAACCCTAGCCCCAGCACTGCCTGTGCTGGAGCTAAATGCTAACAGTAACATGCTACTACTCACTAGCCGCTGTCTGTTTCTGCCGTAATGTTGCACATCGGTTACAAAGATTGCCATTTGCTGAGATAAAAATAATAGTCTTACCTGCTGGTTTATGATCCATCAAAGTGAAGAAAATAATCCAATTGTTAATATTGTCCCGTTTCGCCTGCGACAGTCTGTGTCTCTACTGTTCTGTACTGTACTGAGTGCGGGACAGAAAAATGGCGGATAGGCGCTAGAATTCAAAATGGCTAGGCCACGCCTATTAGTAGGCGCGGCCTAGCTGTATTACTCCAATAGAAAATCTTCTGGAAAATTGCTCTCACTCTATTGGTCATATAGGAGATGTTTATTACTGCAAAGGAGAACAAATGACTACTGGAGAGAATGAATGAATGAATGAATGAAAATTTTATTTTTTATTTTTTTATTAACAGAGAGATGAGTTACAGTACAAGTCAAGTACACACTGCTACAAAACTGATAACAGCTTGGAGAATTACAGTACAATTCAAATACAACTGCATCAAATCTGAAAAAGCTGATTGGACACACTAGTTAAGCATACACTTGTTTACAATAGTGGCCAACTTGTTCATTTCATTGAGGCATTCAAATACCGTACAAACAAAACAACTACTTCAGTAAAAACGGAAGCAGCAAATCATGGAGGCAAAATCATAGTGGAGGTAAAAAAGGGAAAAGAGAAATGTACAAAGAGGAGAGGCGGGGTGGGTGGGGGGATTTTATATACATTTTTGTTTTACAGAGGCCAGTTAAGAATTGCAGCCATCTGTAGGTGCCCTTTGAGAGCGGTTTTGAAGGAGTCAAGGGATTTACATGCCTTTATGACTGTTGGTAGGGCATTCCACATTTTGGTGGCATATGAGCGGAAGGAATTAAGACCCTTGTTTGTGCCAAATCTGGGTTGGACATGGTTAGTAGCACTCCCTCTGGTGTTGTGGGAGTGTACTTCATCGACATTAAGGAAGTATTTGGATAGAGGAATATAACAACTCTAGAATTACTCTCCTTCCTGTGTATTTTTCATTTGTGTTGCACAACAAACTATTAATAGCTTACTTAGGCTGCTATAGGCCTACACAATTTATCTTTGTGTTAATATCACATTTTGAAGGAAATATAAATTAGTTAATACATAGAATGGAAATCAAGTCTATTTGATTTGATGTAGAGGCAGCAGAAGGTGACCAGTCTCAATGACTGGCGCCCCTATCCCATGCACATTGCCATTGTGAGCAAGTGCTTTGAGAGCTTGGTTAAAGGACTCATATGCTCAATGCTTCACCCAGGCCCGGCTGGAGAATGGAATGACTGAGGGGGCCCTCGAATTTTCTGAGGGGCCCACTAAACTGTTGATATTTTTTCTTTATGTAGCCCCCCACACATTTTATATATAGAAAATCAATAGGTATGACCCTGTAGCTGTAGCCATGATTGATTTATCAGTGCAATCGGTGACGAAATAAAAATAATACTGATAGCGCTGCTGTTAAATTGCCATATTCATGGCAGGGTTTCAATATACCACCCCAAATGGTTAAAACCGCAATTTCTGAACTTAAGTGTGCAGTAATAACAATATGACTCATTAATCAAACTAAACTGTACTGCAGCCCATGCTGCACAGGTAAGAACAGTACACCGGGGGGTTCTAATTAGTAATGCAAGAAAGAAGAAGGAGAAATGTGAATAAAACATGAATAAAATACACAATGCAAGGGCCAATCTTTGGGCCAATCTTTTATCCCCCAGCCTCTCCACTGGAGTGATGGTCCATTCATTAGCCATCCTGTTGTTTTGAGGACAGTCAACACCTCCAGTTTCCAGGACCAGTTAAACAGGTTTTGAGCCATTTGATAACAAAAGTCTGAATTAATGAACTAACACCTTTGGAAACATGCCATTGTAATGTATAGCTCCCCAAATCCCCCACCACTACTTATTGTTTGTCAGTTACAAGCCTAGCCTGGGCCAGCAAATTAAGTCGGGACCACAGCCCCTGTGAAATCCTACTGAAATTCTCTATGTGCCTGGAACATAAACTGAGGCCCGGCTCTCGTAACGCCGGCCTGGCTTCACCCCACCCACGACCCCTTGCAGCTTCCCCTACAGGGCCAACAGGAGCACAGAACATGCCATAGCCCATGTCTTCCACACGGCCCTCTCCCACCTGAAGGGTCGGGGCACATGTGAGGATGCTGTTTGTGGATTATAGCAGCGCATTTAAGCTATGGATAATGTATGGTTGCGCGTTCAGTGTCGAGTCATAATGTACCGAGAGGTTGAATAATCACAGAGCCCGAAAGGCGGGGTGATTATTCACACTTAATACACCCTGCTTATTACACGGCTTATTACACGGCTACTTAATAAATACATTCATAATTTGGCTCTAAAGCTTACACAGACAGCTAAAAAAGTCATCCAAAAGTGCAGCTCTGACGGTCCTCGGCTAGAAAAACAAGGAAGTGGCCCAAATCTGGTTCACATGCTGCAAGCCGGTTCTGGGCTGGCAGACAACCAGACACCAGTATTGGCCCAGATCTGGTTCACATGTGGCAAGCTGGTGCCAGGAGTGAGCCAGCACTGCCGGAACTCAGCCGGATCCGTGCCGGTTTTCAACAAGTGACCATTCCACAGCCAACTATATTACACTCTCAAGAGTACACTATTTTAAACATCTGCTCATGCATTGCTCATTGCAAATGCAGTGATTGTGAACGCAGTGAGCCCTTAAAAGCCAGGCCAAATGTGGCCTGTGAGAGTGTAGGTGTGACATGTCATCGGAAAGGATTTTGGGAACGTCGTAGGGAGACGGGACCAAGGCCAAAAGACACACCGAGGAGCTGAGCACGCTCATATATGTTTCCCTGCTGTGCGACATTCCTGGGCGGAGTTACAGAGCATACACATTGGCCTATCAGCAGCAAAGGGTTTTGAAGTTTTTTAACTTCTACTTAATGATTTCCCACTTGATTTTTTCCGCTGATTCCGAATCTGTCGTCCGTTTTAAAATCAGAGCACAGGAAGTGCTTGAAATAGCCGTTTGTTTGAACCGGAAGTGCCGTTTCTTCATGTTCTGCGGCAAGCCGGTTCTGGCAGACAACCGGACACCAGTTCTGGCCCAGATCTGGTTCACATGCGGCAAGCCGGTTTTGGCAGACAACCGGACACCAGTTTTGGCCCAGATCTGGTTCACATGCGGCAAGCCGGTTCTGGCAGACAACCGGACACCAGTTCTGGCCCAGATCTGGTTCACATGCGGCAAGCCGGTGCCAGCAGTGAGCCAGCACTGCCGGAACTCAGCCGGATCCGGGCTGGACCGGCTGGCTACCTGGGTGGTTATGCTTTCTGGGACAAACATTCAGCATATAGCATCATGTTCAAGCTCACAAAACCTCACTTTGTGTCATGATGTGAACTTGTGGAGAAGCTATTTTCAGTAAAGAGATATGAGGCCACATTACACACATTGCAATTGTATTTATAAGATGATAGTCAAAGAACACAATTTGTGTTGTGCGAGATTGTATTAGGTCTGTTTATAGAATTATTTGTTCAGTAAATAGTGATCTTATTACAATATTTTTATAACATTTTATATAATCGGATTCAGCAACATGTGGTTATACTTATGTACAGTATATGCTGTTGTTTTTTGAAAGACAATCACAGCCACTGTGAGCACTGCTTGCCCATAAGGAAGTGTACCGTCCCCTGTGTTATTTTCAGATGCACATGCATTGCCTTGTACTATGGGCTGCTTTCAATGACCTGTATATCTCCAAATCGAATGCTGCTTTTCTGACAGACCTTTTTTTTTTTTTTTTTTTTTTTTCCAATGGCCAACCTTCATAGCGTTCATTGGTCCCATGTGTACCTCTCAAACTTTGATTTTACATTATAAATTGAGATGCCAATGCCATTAAATGGTCTGTAAATTGGGTGTTGCATGTTCCTGTAATATCTCCAAATGGGGGGGGCATGTTCTTATGTGTGCATTTGGCATCTGATGTGGAGAAAAAAAGGAAAAAAAAAACTTGAGCATCACTGATTTACAGCACACTGTATTTGTTGTATTTAATTTGTAATTCATGTGTATATAACTATGCAATGTGACATAGCCCTGTTTGCAGAATGCTTTACCGCCTCCAATGGTTATTTCAACTGTTTTATATTGTGATTTCTTTAGAAATGTTATGTTTTTTTTTCATGCCAATAAACCTCCATTTTAATTTCCTTCACATGAGTATTTGAATTTCATTCCATTTAATCTGTATCTTGTACTTTTTAAATGTGACTTTTATACAGAGACAGTCATGGTGGAAAGACAACTGTTAAGGAGAGAGAAACGGTATAATGTCGAGCCAACAGAAGTGATACTTTCAACTCTCTGTAATGCAAGCCATAATCTAACTGGTGGGTCAAACTGAACAACCAATATCAATGTAAAGCTATGTCATTCCCTAAAATACTCAAGTTATTTAATGCAATTAAACTGCATCATGTTAGTTAAACTTATGGCATGTTCTATGAATAATTACAAATTAAGGCATAGACACGCATTTCTCTTGTATTATAGCTAATAAGATCTGATATCTATAGATTACTGGCCAATCTGAGTCTTAAATGAGATTATGTTGAGATCTCTTTTATAGATCAACAGAGGGCCATTGTGAGACAAAGCTGAGATGTCATCTAAAGGTTTAGATGAGATTTAAATGAGATAATATTGAGATCTCTTTTACAGATCAATAGAGGCCATTGTGAGACAAAGCTGAGGTATAACCAAAAGCCTTAAACGAGATTTAAATGAGATAATATTGAGATCTCTTTTATAGATCAACAGAGGGCCATTGTGAGACAAAGCTGAGATGTCATCTATAAGGTTTAGATGAGATTTAAATGAGCTCATGTTGAGAGCTCTCTCTGAGCTGTGTTTGAGACACAACAAGTATGCTGAATTGAGACCCATTCGAGCCATTATTGAGATCTCCTGTATAGATCATTGGAGGCTCCATCTGAGACATGTGTCTCAGCAGAAAATGCTGAGAAACAGGAGCCATAGCTGAGGCCTCGCTTTTGTATCAGATTGATCTCATTTATGGCTTGAGACACCAAAGAGCAATAGACGAGCCCTCAATGTTGTCTTCAGCTTTCCTCTGGGCTGTGTGACAGATTAAAACCTTTGTGTGCATCATGTGACGACAGGTTAGGGTGAACAAACACATGCACCCCTCTGTACCAGGCTGTCTACTGACGGCTCACTCCTGTATCTGCTGGTATACTGCATGTGTGTGTGACAGTATGACGTTTGTGTGTGTGTGTGTGTGTGTGTGTGTGTGTGTGTGTGTGTGTGTGTGTGTGTGTGTGTGTGTGTGTGTGTGTGTGTGTGTGTGTGTGTGTGTGTGTGTGTGTGTGTGTGTGTGTTGTTGGGCCACAATGGGGGGCGATTAGGTCGTTTTTGGGTCGGCGGTTCAAATCCCAACTCCTCCTGTCTTCAGTGTCCTTGTGGGAAAAACACAGACCCCACATTGCTCCCATTGTGCTGTGAATCAATTCTGCCACAATCGGTGTATGAATGGATGAATAAAAACGCACCATTTATTTTGGTTGTACCCCCAACCGTGGAGCGACTTTTGGAGTACATAGTTGGCCCATTTGGGATAAATGTCACCAATTTGCATTTTGATTTGGTTTTGTGTGTGTGTGTGTCTGTGGGGGAGTGGAAGGGTGAGCTTGATGGCTCTGTTTGGACAGAACACGCTTATCTGTGTTTGTTCCTAAGAATTGATTGTGTGCGTGTGCGTGTGCGTGCACGTGCATGGCTTAATTGTGTTACCTCGTTCAAACAACAGATGGGGTGTGTGTATGTGATGGGGGGGGTTGTATGGGTGTGTGGGCATGTGCGTCTGTGTGTGCCTGCGCGCATGTGTTTGTGTTGGCATGCGCGTGTGTGGGTGGGCCACGCACATCATGAATGTGTGAGTGTATCGTATTCCCCTGACATGTACTGTGCTGGTGTGTGTTGCTACAATATATTAGGCAAACCATTGTTTGGTTTCAGTTTCTGTTTCTGTTTATCTTAAACTGACCTTTTAAGAACATGTATGTGTGTACATGAGCAGTTTTTTTGTACTAACTGATGAGCCATTTATACTGTAGTCCCTTCCACTGTCACACAGACTCAGTGCATTGGACTGTCGAATGCCAAGTGACGCTCGCCTGTCACTTCCTTCCACATACTCAGTAGGATGTGTAAATGCTAATGCTAGGCGCTAACGAGGCAGAGGACCTGGCAGTCTGTCTCTATGGGCTTGTTGGCACGTCTGTGTTAGCAAGCACATGTTTTGGTTAATTGCGGTAGAGTTTTTAAGCCTGCTTGCATTAGTATGACCATAATAGTCAAAGACAGATTGACTGTATTGATGTCCCTCAGTGTTTCAGGCCAATATAAATTTGACTGATGATGACAGGTTGTACCACAAAATAGCAGCCCAACGTGTGGGTTGTATATCATTAGCCTAAGATAAATGCCTCAGTCATTTTTGGCGAAATTGAGATAATTAGAAAAAAATCCCATTTTCTACCTTGAGAGACCGGTTTTGGCCTGAGTGGCACATTTTGTATTGTAGATACATTGTATTGTCATTTGTCATATCATTGTCAGTCCAAAGATGCTTTATATGACACAAAACAATTGTAAGATACAGGACCCCCTGCTTGATATTTGTCTTTTGCCTCCAATCAATATGGTGTTTTCAGGTTGAGGCTCTTTAAATGGGGTGTGAAATACAGCTCAGTGTAACTTTTTGTAGGAGTCTTTGGGGGGCCATTTCAGGGTTAGGAAGCGTAGCATCAACAGGCCCAGTCTGCCTGGTACAATCATCCTGTGTGTCTCCCACATGCCATGCAGAGCGCAGTGGGATTGTTAGCTCTTCGCCCATTTACCCGACACACTGTGCCACTCCCTTATCCTCCTGTTAGTGCCCCTTTCTCTCATCTATTCTGCTTCTGAGCATTATCCTCTGTTAGTCGTCAGTGCATGGGAGAATCAGAATCAAAGCGGTAACGCAGTGATTTTCAACCTTTTTCATACCAGGGCCCACTATATATTCTGCATTTGAGCCACGGATCAGCATTTGATGATATTTTCACCCCACAGACCCAAAACTAAAGACTTATTTTGCTTTTGTCCAAAATTCCAGGATTCGAACTGCCAACCCATGGATTATTGGACCTGCTCTCCTGAGACACGGTTGTCCAACTGTAGATTGAGTCGAGTAAAGTTCCATGACATTTAGTTAAAACTGGACATAAACAATTCAGGTTTCATTCCAATGATTATGGCTAAACTAAAACAGAAATTGGCTGCCAAAATGCTACCAGATGATCAGACTGTGATATTGTGGGCTTATCTCACACCTAGACATCACCTACATTTTTTCTGCGTGTTCCTACTGTATTGGTCAAAGCACTCTGCACGCATCGGCACGGCATCAGCCTATAATATAATATATTATAGGCTGATATTATAGGCCTATATAATATATTATAGGCTGATGCCGTGCCTATGCGTGCAGGGTGCTTTGACCAATAGCAACATGCAGAAAAAATAAGTAAGATAACGCACACACACTTGTTTACACAGATTCACAGATTAAAGAAGGCAGCCATTCCTTTGAGCTATCGCTGCTGCCACGAAAAGAGCACGTGGTGACTTCTTTTTGAGGACAATACACCACTAATTACTAAAAAGACCTGATTGTTTTTTGCAAGCAGAAAGCAACGCGTGCATGCATATACATCTACACACTGCCAGGCGAGAGGAGACAGAGGACGACAGACTCAAGCCGCAACTCATTAAGCCTTAAAAACAGAGCAAACGAGGCGAAATGAATTTATGTCCTGGATCCGGCGAGACAGACAGAGAGGCAGACGGAGCCAACAAAAGAAGGGGAGCGAGACTGAGTGAGATAGATTCTGTAGATGGGGAGGGGTCGCTGACAGACAGGAGAATACCCTAAATTGTGACTTGGCTGGAATAGGGAACAACCAATCAAGACAGACAGTATGTTGGCAGAGAGACACACATGGAATAGGTGCCTCTCTCTCTCTCTCTCTCTCTCTCTCTCTCTCTCTCTCTCTCTCTCTCTCTCTCTCTCTCTCTCTCTCTCTCTCCCTCGCTGCCTCCTAGTCAGTGCTGTAGTGCTTGTTTTAGAAGTGGGCGTCCCCCCATACACACGCATTTGCGTGCACATGCCCAATGTTTACACACACACACACATACTATAAAACATGCAGAAGTGCATAGACTGTTCATAAACATGGTTTACAATGCTTAATCGTATCCATGAAATTAAATGACAAGTAAAAAAGAACTTTTTTTTGCCCCCCCCCAACAAAATGTAGGCTTGAGAGACGTGGGGGGACTCCGCCCTCCACTACACCTCTGCTTCTAGTAAAGAGTATTTGTGAGGGACGGGGCGACGAAGGGTCGAGTGAGGAGGCGACACATACAGTACATGTGACATGGGTCACTGAGACCAAATTTGAACTTGGGATTATGTTGTCACAGTGCAATAAGTGCTTGAGCCACCAGAACACTCCACTCTGTCAACATGAAGGCTCGACCGGACCCTGACAACATGTCAGAGAGAGAGAGAGACAGAGAGAGAGAGACACAGAGAGAGAGAGAGAGACCGACAGAGAGAGGCAGAGAGAAAGAGAGAGAGAGACAGAGAGGGAGACAGAGAGAGAGACCCAGGGGATACAACAAATGTCACCACTCCATGCACAACAGCACATGTGCACATGCACGCACAGTCGCACGCTCACTCCAGCACAAGGGTACAACAAATCTTTTCACCACAGCATACGTGCATTGTGCACACACCAGTGGTTGACACATCAGTGCAATGCTGCATGCTGCGAATGCACACACACATGCATGCTGATGCACGCATATGCGCGCACGCACACACACACACACACACACACACACACACACACACACACACACACACACACACACACACACACACACACACACACACACACACACACATATACATCTGGCAGTTGTCCTGCTTTCAACTTGCTCAGGGAGCATTCTCTTTCCATATTTAATTCCCTTTGTTTGATGCCCCATGAAAACAAAACCCTTCGTTTTTGGCAGACCTTGGGCCCCACTCTGGAGAAAAAATAACATGCCAAATGTGCTGTGTGTTTGTGTGTGTGTGTGTGTGTGTGTGTGTGTGTGTGTGTGTGTGTGTGTGTGTGTGTGTGTGTGTGTGTGTTTGTGAGCGTGCGTGCATGCGCATATGTGTGTGCGTGCGGCCCATCCGTTCAGGAAGCGCAATTCATCTCATTGTACGTTGCTGGAGCGTGGCAGGGCTGCGTGGCGGGGCTGTGTGGCGGCCTCATTAGGAAGCCACATCGCCGCCCTGCCTGCACGCTGCCATCATGTCATGTGTTTGGCGTGGCATGTGTTTGTATCCACACACAGCCTGCGTTCCTTCCAGCAACAGATCTTTTATTGTGTTTGCGGTTTGAAACTCTGAGCCACTAAACACGAACCGCAAACGATCGTTGAGAGCTGTGGAAGCACCAAGTAAAAGTACTGTTACTACAACATTGAACATTGACTCCCGGTTGATTTTACCACATTCATCACCAACGTATTTAAAAGTTGCTTTTCTGTGGCGGTTTTTCCACTAACCTTTGAGGAACCGCCCATTCAACGGTGAACGTATAGATATGAGACCGTCTGCCATAATATCAAAAAATATTCCACTGTAAACAAGGAAGAAGAACCTGGACACTGCCATGACTCTCCACTGAGAAGCCAGCCTTGTTTTCTTCCGGTTCTGTGATTTAAACGCAGCGGAAATTTCTTTATCTGTCTTAAGGTTAGGTTATCAAAAACATCTACCAAACAAATAAAATGTACTTTACATGCCCCAATAATAAACTCCTCCACTGCTGGCCTGCTCCAAGTTCCAACAAAAAACATGGGGATGCAGCTTTCTGCTTCTACAGGCCGACAGCGTGGAGCAAACTCCAACGATACTTTCGACAGGCAGCCTCTGTAGACATTTTTAAAGCACAGTTTATATAGGTCTTGAGTCAAGACCTACTTCTACACTCTTGCTTTTGATTGAGCTTTTAAAATCCTTGACATAGTACATGTCCTTGTCCTTTTTAATCTAGATCGCTGTAAATCGCTTTTTAATCTAGATCACTTTTTTAATCTAGATCGCCTTTTAATCTAGATCGCTGTAGATCAGACATGGCTTGAGGTAATAGTGGAACATTTATTTTTCCCGGTTTTGGGAGAAATGAAAGAGCTTCTGCTCTTTCATCTGTTGGGCACTCTAGCACCCTTGTTTTGTTGTTGTTGTTATTACCCTACAGCGACCTTGGTGGGCTACAGTGTGATCCAGCCGTCTTGAGTTGAAGTGGGGATTGCATTCTCCCCCACGCTGTATTTTATTAGCAGCGCCGTCTTGCTAGAGAAGAGAGACAATTACCTAAATGGAACAAACAGTTCTCGATGGGCGAAGGCAACGGCATAGCGAACACTGTCTCTTCATATCGAGTGGTTTGGATTAGGACGGAACACTGGCTCTGATTAGAGGGCAGGGCACAGCCCAGGACTGTAGCTGAAACACCAACACAAGCCTCAGAACATCCTCCAGAACATTCCACCAGGACTGGACTGGATTAGCCACCCCCAAACTCACTGATAAAGTAGTCAGCCTTACTCAAATGCTTTGCTTGAGGAAAAGGGTCAATATACGGCAGTGTAGATTGTGCCATTAGGCAGACTAGGCAGTTTGGGGGCGCCATTTCACTGTGCCTGTCATAGATATGATGGCACAGGAGCCCCCAATTACCAAATGGACCCTTATGGGTCCATTTGGCTGGGGCCCAAATTGCTTAGAAACGCCACTGAGTGTAGATGTACTCTGTTGCAAGTAGAAGTTTTATTTGTTACTTGTTTTCAAATGTGTAAAAATCTTTTAATAATAGCAGATCTACAAGAAAATTGGCAATCTGCAAGCTCACACTGCATTGCATCGCACCGCCCTGTGAGCTTGCAGATTGGCTTTTTACAAAAGCCAAAATCTGCATATCTGTAGGGGCTGAAGTGGTTAATGTTTCTTTTGGTTAGTAATACTGATCACATACTAATATTAATCAATACCAATCATCTATCAAGTAACTGAAGTTTAAATACATGTAGTAAAAAGGTATAATATATGAGATGTAGTGGACTAGAAGTAAAAGTATTGGATTTGGGAAATACTCAAATACAAATATCTCATATCTGTGCATAAACACTTACAGTACAGTAAGTAAATCTGCTGATAAGTAGTTCCAGCAACTGTACACAGAAAGCACAGAAAACTATTGCCGTGAGCAAACATTTCTTGCACCATGAGCATGGTTGCAGAGCAGCATATGGCGTTGTCAACTTTCACACTTGAATGATGTGTGCTTTGAGGCTCTGTCTCCTGCTGTGACACTTCCTGAGAAAATGTTGCCGCATATAATTATTCAACTTTATAACAATGCTACCTGATAAACAATGCTACCTGCTTCCTTTTACTCTACTACAGGAAAGTAAAGCAAAAACTACAGAATACAGAATAAATCAGGATGCAGATCTAGTGAGGATGGAAATAAAGTTGTTTTTAATACTGTATATGTATGTAATAATAAACGCATGGGTTTGCACACTCTCTACTCTTAAGGGATGCTTTACTTTTGATGAACTATACTGTAGAAAGCATTCAACATTATTCATCCAAAAATGACTGACATGAAAGTTGTACTTGCTGACTGCTTTTAAGAGAGTGAAACAGCTGATCTATGCACGCTCGTAGGTGTTACTGTAAATGCATGCATTATAAAACAGATTGCAGTGTGCTTGTCCTGGAATGTAGAACATGAACTTGCACGTCGTACACACGCATACATGCACGCACGCACGCACACACACAAGACAAGGCTGTTGGTGTTGCTTGGAAACACCTAAAGGTTGTGAGCCCCCCTACTGGGATGAAAGAGTACATGCATGCCTTCTCTGTTTACTGCTTCTGTGTATGCGTATGCAGTCTTTGCTGCACACACACTGTGTGTGTGTGTGTGTTAGAGGTGGGAAACCCGACCGAAACCCGACCCGGCCCGTCGGGTACCCGACGGGCCGGGTAGGGTAGGGCTCATTTGCTTAATTGGTGGTCGGGTTTTCGGACGGGTTCGGGCTGGGCTATCTTATATATTATGGGCTATATTATTATTATAATAATAATTAACAAAACGAAAAACGAAGGGAAGAAAAAGTGTGCTATCATTTTAATATATATTTTTTTAGGTGAAAAAAGGGTGTCGGGTTGTCGGGCCGGGCTGCGCATATATTTTAATAATAATGGTCGGGCTAGGGCCGGGCTGGCCCTAGCCCAACCTACCCTAGGGTAGGGTCGGGCTGAAAAAAGTCGGCCCGACCCCAGCTCTAGTGTGTGTGTGTGTGTGTGTGTGTGTGTGTGTGTGTGTGTGTGTGTGTGTATGCGCGTGTGTTCGCATGCATGTGTCTCTGTTTGCATTCATGCACGGGACTGTGGTTTTGTGCATACCTACGTGTGTCGCCGCACACATACAGTATATACCGTATTGCTGCATGGACGTAAGCGTCCTTCGACTCCTTCCATGTGTGCGTGTGTGGTGTCTGTGAGCGTGCACGTAGGTGTTTGCCTCTGCCTCTGCCTCTGCCTCTGCCTCTGCCTCTGCCTCTGCCTCTGCCTCTGCCTCTGCGTGCATGTGACAGGGGCGGATCTAGGCATAGGCATGGGGGGCAGTGCCCCCCTAAATGCCTAGTCTGCCCAACCAAACATGATGGCATGCAAAACAACCCAAGGCAGTGCTTATATTTAAAAGTATTTGAAACACTACTGAAAATGGCATGGGGGCGGCTTCATCGATGGAGCTGCCCCTTTACCATTTTCTCCCCCCCCCCCCCCCCCCCCCCCCCCCCCCCCCCCCCCCCCCCCCCCCCCCCCCCCCCCCCCCCCCCCCCCCCCCCCCAATTGGGAAATGTTACATCCGCCCCTGGCGTGTGAGACCATTGCATTGATTTATCACCCTGGCACAGCAGATTGGACGGGTCAGTAGCAAAGGAAAAGGAGGGCGGGATGGAGACATTGAGGGATATGAAGAAAAATTATTAAAAGAATGAAACAATAAATGCGTGTCCTGGCGGTGTGTTGTGAGGAGGAGATTGCCTTCAGTCAGCAGCAAGCACCACCACCACCCCCCTCCCCGCACCCCCACAGATAAGGGGTGAGCGAGCATGGCGTCGATACGGTGTGAGTGATGGGGGGAGAGAGAGAGAGAGTCACTCCAGGGTTCTAGAGACTTCCAGCCAGGCCCACTGTGCAGCCAGAGGGAGGGAGATGCAAGGAGCATCATGGCACATTACAGTCACACTGTACAGCTTTAGGTTTTGATTGGAGCCTAACCGACCGACCGACTCTGTCTGTCTGTCTGTCTGTCTGTCTGTCTGTCTGTCTGTCTGTCTGTCTGTCTGTCTGTCTGTCTGTCTGTCTGTCTGTCTGTCTGTCTGTCTCTGTCTGTATGTCTGTCTGACGTAGTCACTATAGCTTTAACCAGCACTGTTGCTGACCAGCCAGTTCATGCTAGCTGCATTTTATGTCTTTCCTTGTACATATCATTATACAATTCTAGCACAAATGTCGCGTATCATCATCATACCTTCCTGCTCTCATTTCTAAAAGTACATTTTACTTACTGTGAGTACTACTTGAGTACAATTTTGAGTTATTTGCACCCTACTTTCCATTTATTTCCAACTTCCAGTACTTACTACTAGGCTACTCCATACATATTGGAGGTAAACATTGTACTTTCACTGCGCTGCAATCATTTGAAAGTTAGTTACTTTGAATTATTATTACAAACTATGCATTAACCACTTCAACCCTATGTATCAGACAACTGAAAATAGCCAACCCTAAGCTCACAATGCGGTACTTTAAAGCTAAGGGAAGTGATTTGAAATTCATGGTGTAGTACCAGCCTGGTGCACTAGGGGCGCACAAGAGTAGCTACACTATGTGAACCTGCTGCTCGATCCTGATTGGAGGAGAATTCACCCACCACCTGGGGAACTTTTATTAACTCCTCTGCTAACGTGGGGGAGGGGGAAACTCCATATATGGTCTGCACACCTTATAATAGAGCATTTTAACTGATATCTGACAAAAGTGAAATCACTTCCCCTACCTTTAAGTACATGTTTGTGACCGAAGCTCTCAGTTAACTTTGTAATCTTGCATTTCCCATCAGAGTGTGTGTTGTTTTGGTCATTGGTTGGCTGGTAGGTTGTTTGGTCGGCTGGTTTGGTGGTTGGTTGGTTGGCTGGTTGGTTGATAGTTGATAGTATTGATAGATAGTTTTTCTGCCATGCTCTTTTCTAACATGCTCATGTTGTTTGTTTTTTTCTTCTTCTCATCCCCAGGTCTGATCACCACCACCTCCAGGAAACTGGACCGTGAACAACAGGCTGAACACGTCTTAGAGGTAAGAAGAAACAAAGAGCTGTCTAAGCATGTGTAGGAAGACATGTGAGTACATCAGATTAGCAGATATGGTTATACACAAGGAAGTGTATAAATCTGGCTTCGTGGTCCCCCTTTGTATACTTCTACTGTGACTGTGTGTGTGTGTGTGTGTGTGTGTGTGTGTGTGTGTGTGTGTGTGTGTGTGTGTGTGTGCGCGCGTGCGCGCGCGCGTGTGCGTGCGTGCGTGCGTGTTCGCTGTCTCTGCACCAACTTATAAATTGGAATAAATTGCAAGAAAAGCTTTAATAGAAAATTTCAAATAATGACATGGAAAAAATCAGTGGAGAGGAAAGAAACTAAAGAATGAAAAAAAAAAGTCATATTTCATATTTCTCTATTCTATGAGATCATACAGTACTCATGTAAGTGTCTTTCTTTTTTATTTTAATAGGGACTGTGGTTAGAGACAGAGACGGCAGGAGAATATCCTGACAGTCAGGCATTGAATGTTTCACACTGAATGTTTCAGTTCATTTCTGAAAACCCTTCTCATGGCAGTATGTTTCTAGGATGGGCGCTACCAAAGTGGCAGTGTTTGGCGATTGGTTCACACAAACCAATCAAAATACTAGTCTTGATCTAATGTGTCTGGCTAACCTGTTTGTAAACCAGGCAAACACTCGCTACTACTAGCATGTAAACACACACAGTAAAACATGTCGAATGATGATGTTTCTGTGAAGAAACCATTTATCATAGGGTGATTCAAGCCAGTTCGATACAGCAGCATGCTACCACAGTGGGGGCTGTAGCCGCGTTTGATGTTTGAGGGGCTGAAGACCGGCTAGGGGAGAGCCCCACATCGGACAACATTGGCATGGTACATAAATGCTCTATGTGCTCAGTGGCGTTTCTAAGCAATTTGGAGCCCCAAGCAAGAATTTCCCTGGATTTTCCAGGGAAAATCGCCCTCATGGCGCCTCAGGCAACTGCCTAGTCTGCCTAATGGCAAAAACGCCCCTGCATGTGCTGGTGTGCTACCGTGGGGGCAGTCCCTCTCACCACCATGGATTTTTAAAAGGTATTATACCCTGCAGCGGTTACCCTGCTACCACAATTCTAAACCTGCCAGCTCTTTAGATGAGAACAAATCCCTGCTCCATCTGTCTCATTCCCCCTCCGTCTACCCTTGACTCCTCCACTCCCTCTTAGTTGTTCTCCGTGGAGGTGGTATTAAGTTGGTGATGTAGTGCAATCAAGTGCCGGGTCTCTGAAGTATATGTGCCACCAGTACGCAGAGTTTGCTTGTGTACGTGGCTACGTGCGCGATGTGGTGTTCATCTCCATTAGTCAATAATTGAAGCAACCCATCTCTGTTTACCCTTCCTCTGATTGTGGCTAAATGCTTGCCACTCTCCGATCCAAACCACGGATGCGTGTTGTGTTCATGCACGTGAGCGCGGGCGTGCACAACTGTCTAACAAGTATGTCAACTACCCTCATCATGCGAAACTGTACCGCGTCTGCAACAAGGTCCTGTCTATTAAAGGGGAATTCCACCCATTTTCAACATTTTTTCCGAGAGTGTAGAAATGCAACCAAATGAACCCTAACAGGTTAATTTGGTTCCATTTGTACGCTCTCAGAAAAAAGAAGCGTGTAAAGAAATCCATTAACATGGTGAAATACATCTTGATGACGTCAGCAAGATGTGTTTCACCATGTTAATGGATTTTCTTCAGAACTTCATTTCTAGGAAACACAGAATGGGGAAACATTTTCATTATGTCCACCCAGCACCTCTAAGGTATATTAATGACAAGAATGTTGAAATGGGTAGAGTTCCCCTTTAAACATTAGACGTGGACCGAATGCAAACAAGATTTTTTTTCTCCCGGCTGTGCAACTATTCCACACTTAGGTCTTCACCATGATGCTGATAGATGGTTTCTCTGTTCGTCGTCTACTTCTTGCGCGCGTTTCATCGAAATCGAATCAAGGGTATTGACTGTGTGATCTGTGCTTTAGCTGGGTGTTTTGTAACGTACGGTCGTGTTAGTTTTTCCCGGGATGAAAGTGGTTGATCACATTATCGAACCGCAGGCTGGACAGAATGTGCTTTGAAGTCCAAGGTTTGGGGGGTTTTGTCAGATGGTAACCTTGTGATGGATATAAGCACAGACATGTACAGAATAATAACATTAGGTAGAGTTTACAGAGCGATGGACAGACTATTTCTGTTCCGTTGCTTGATGTCTTGCATTTAGAGAGGCACTTTTTTTGTTTTTTTGTTTTTTTCCTCAACATAGAATTTTCTGTCATTGAATAACAAGGTAGTTTTAGACTTGCCACCTTGCCTCGGTGCTCAGAAAGTTAGAAAGTCGATTTACTAGCTGGAGGTAAGAAGAAACCCCAATTTAGGTACACACTGTACACATTCTTACTGCTTTATTTGCCAGAGGTTTTGCAGCACGTTAAAGAAAAAAAGATCAAAAGCAGGCAGGCAGGCTGGCACACACACACACGTGCGCACCCGCGCGCGCACACACGCAGAAGAACAGAAGAGAAAGTGCTAGAGGCTGAAGCTGTTTTATGGAGTGTAGCTGAAGGGTAAAGAGAAGGGAGTTCATATGTCCACAAAAAAAGGATTCAGTGATGCCACTGAAGAAAGGCTCCTCGCATACACTCCAAGTTCAAAAGTGTTTGTGTGTGGGTCCGTGCGTGCGTGCGTGGGTGTGTGTGTGTGTGTGTGTGTGTGTGTGTGTGTGTGTGTGTGTGTGTGTGTGTCTCCCTCCCCATCTCGTCTCTCTCTCTCTCTCTCTCTCTCTCTCTCTCTCTCTATCTCTCTCTCTCTCTCTCTCTCTCTGCCTCTAAATGTGGATTATTATTTAGTTTTCTTCCCTACAAACTGGTGCCGTTGTTCAGTTGTCAGGGTGACTGTGGGGTGGGCCAATTTTCATTTGCCAGAGACACGGAGGGAAGGCAACTGGCGGAGACAAAGGGAAGATAAAGGGGGCACAGGCTGTCAAAGTCATCACAGAAAGTTGGCACCAGGTTCTTGGGAAATGGTGGCACTTTCCAGAAAAATTGCCTTTCACATCTTATTAGGTCTACTTTGTCACAAAGTTGCGTTTTTGTTTTCACACTTTTTCTTTTGCGAGACGGAGGAAGTCACGTCGACGCAGCGGGTGACGCACTGCAAGATCCTCAAATGGAAGACTCATTTGTAAAAGTGCTCTGCTGTCTCATGAGAGCAGATCTACATTGACGCAGTCAAACACCTGCTGATTTGACCTGTGGGCCTGCCTCTAGAATGTGGCTCAGGGGTAGTAGAGTGGCAGGTAGTTTCTGTTTAGTAAATCACTTGCAGTGAATTTACCGAAGAACTGGCAAGGTGTAGGCATGGATAGACAATATTGTTTATTGGATAGTATCAGCAACATTGCACTTGCTATTCGTAAAATGAACCGTGTTTACAGCAGTTTAACTCATAAGATCAGAACTAATGATCACTCCTTGCAAGCCCTAAGCACCACAACCCACTTCATCAGCCTATAGTCAATAGGTGGCCTTTGAGAGCCGTCTTGAAGGACCCAAGAGATTTGCATGTCTTAACACGACAGTGTTGAGTTATGCTATATGCCACGGCTCTGACCATGGGCCATGACTTTCGATCAAAACTCCGAAATTAGGTGTACGATGACATCATTGTGTTTCTGACGATTATACTGTATATGTCTTATATACATTTACAAATAAATACTATGGATCTTATATTAACTTTATTCTCTTGAGGATGTGATGAGGACATGAGGATTGTATGAAAGGTGCCACTTCCCAGAGTTCGTATATATGTTGTTCGCATATATGTTCCATATGGGCAGTTCCAAATTGTTTTCTCTGCACCTACATGTCAAGCATGCTGCTTCTCTCATGTAGACAAACACATCATTTGTCATGAGGCCTTCTATAGTCTTCTTCATGCAGCGGGACACTGCAGTAAGAAATAGAATGCTGAGAAGGACCAAACTAATATCCACACAGTGATACCGACTCGAGTCTACAATTTACAGCAGGGGTGCCCACACTTTTTTGACTTGAGAGCTACTTTCAAAATGGCCGCCTCAACAAGATCTACACATCAAAATTGTGATTATTCCATTACTAAAAATCCATTTCAAGTCCCCTAGAAAGTTTGTGGTTTGAAATAGTTGGTGATGGTGTTACTTACTGTTATAGTGTTTAAGAATAATGCACTTCCAATGAAAAATAGAGGGGGAGAATTGGAAGGTTTTCTTGTATATGCTACTACTGACGTTGGAAAACAGTATTTGGGGTTTGAGTTGACAGTTCGTAATGTTGAGTTTAGTCTCTTGCACCCAAAACTAAGAACTTTCACACTCACAGAACTTTCCACAACTGGGAAAGAGAACTGGCAAAACATTGGTCAAAATAACAATTATTCTCCATTTTCTAATTGCATGGACTCTCAAGAGTTACAGATCTATGGGGACTGTCATGTGATCTACCTGTACAGTCTGTGATCTACTGGTAGATCACAATCTACCTTTTGGACACCCCTGATATACAGTTTAGGCATTTAGCATGCGCTCTTAATCCAGAGCAGAACTACTCGGGTACGACCCTCATCTGCAAAGTGTTCTCAGCTTGTCGGAGGGGTCATCATCGGCTGCGTCCACTGTTGTTCATCATTGGCGTAATTGGTGTAATTAATTACAATACACTTCGTATTGTCATGGCACGCTGCTCTTTGTGGCATTTTCCTCAGAGGGCAGACGCTATTCTTAATTGAACACAACTCTGAGTGCGGCGCGAGGGAAATTAGTTGTTGCATTGTATCAAAATCTTAGACAGGGTGCGAAATGCCCTGTCATAAACATAAATGCAATGTGGTAGAAAGAAAAAATGTCTCATTGTGCGCGCTCCGCCTCAAGCCTTCCCCCTCTTCTATTCGCAACGCGTCAGGCTCTGTTATCATTGAAGAGGTGTAGTTAGAGTTTAAATTAATTAGCTGTCAAGATTCAGGAAATAAGATAAAAAGGGAACGCTATCTGACAATATGTTCCATTTATCAGAGAGTGACAGTGGAGAATGGCATACGACAGTAATTAGTTTAGCCAGCTGTTTAGCATGGCACATTTTATTCTGTCTTGCACCGCTGCACATGTGCGTCTATCCATACATTTAGGGGTGTGTGCGCGTGTGTGCGCGTGCGTGCGTGTGTGTGTGTGTGCGTGCGTGCATGTGTGGTAATTTTGAGAACGGTTGTGTAAGTATAGGCTATAGTGATATATCTTCTTATATCTTCTTCTTTTTTAGAGAGGCTGATGAAATAATGAAATGTGAGATTGAACCTTATGGCATCACATCACATCCAAAAGTGCTTTTGGAGAGAAATGAGACTTTCCATGCAGTTACTTTCAGTAGCAGAAACCTGCAGTGCAGAGAAGAAAGGTTTTTTGCAACTCCAGCTAGGCTCTAAACAGCACGTTGCTGGGGCATGTTTACTGTATAGTGGTTGCACTAAAATTAAGTAATTGTACAAGTAAAATAATGCTACTTTTGAAATGTAGTTAATCTAGTTATATAAAAAGTGTGAAAAAAGCTTGATCCTGAGGGAGGATAAATCATAAAAAATGTTTTTTGGTCATTTGTTTAAAATATTGAATGTATTGCTACTGTACATGCCTAGTATGTACTGTATACTATGTATGTATTGTAGATAACAGTATGTAGTCTACATTTTAATTATCAGGAGGTGGTAGTGTAGTGTTTTTAACCAGTAGTCTGGGTTGAAGTTGAAGTTGACCAAGTGATCAGCAGCTAAATTAATCTTTGTTAAATATCTGCATGAGGTAAAATCAATTAAGTGTACATACTTAGGGAATGTAGAATATTTTTTATTATAAAAAGCATGGAATTGTAGACAAAAAAATATCCACAGACAAAGTGTTCTTTAGTTGGGGCTAAATCTCATCAAATAGAGGTCTGTGGCTCAAATGCTAAATAAATAATCGGCCTTTATATGAAATTGAAAACAAGTGAAACCAATCCTGACTTATGGTGGAGCATAAGCCAGGGTTAACTCTTTTCCTATGTGCTGTGTCCTGGCCTCAACAAAATCTGAGTCTGCCTTTTTTTAGTCCCTGGTCTTGGAAGGAGATACAGTCCAGACTCAAACTGGCTTCTGTGATTCCCTCTGCGAGTTTTACAAGGATTGCCGCGGGCACACTTCCCAGACATGAGTTGCGCCTGCTTTGGCGTATAGCAAATGTTGGTTTCTCTGCTTTTTATGAGCAATTCTTTTTGCTTTGTTTTGATATATTTATAGCCTCTTATCTTAGCCAGTTCACATGCACCTGTAAAAGAGACTTTAGTCTCAATGTCTTTTTCACTGGTTGAACAAAGCTTAAATAAATACATCCCGTACCTGTCCGCCCCCCTCCCTCCTTTCCTCACCAGGTGACGGTGACGGACGGCGGTCCGAGTCCCAAGCAGAGCACGGTGTGGGTGATGGTCCAGGTGTTGGACGAGAACGACAACAAGCCTGTGTTCCCCGAGAAGGTGTACCAGACCAAGCTGCCTGAGAGGGACCGCCGCAAGAAGGCCGAGGCCATCTACCGCGTGTTCGCCTACGACCGCGACGAGGGCCCCAACGGGGACCTGTCCTACAGCATCGTGGACGGCAACGAGGACGGAAAGTTCTCCATCGACCCCAAGACGGCCGTGGTGTCGTCACGCAAGGCCTTCACCGCCGGGAGCTACGACATCCTCACCGTAAGAGTCACGCCAAACTGAGATTTTTATTCATACAGTGTGTTACACGTTTCTCAGCGCTGCTGATTCGACAGCAACTTGATAGATCAGTTGGTTTTCAACCAGTGGTCCGGGGACCACCAGTGGTCCCTGGGAGGTTTCCAGGTGTTCCCCCAGCTAATTGACGGACAGTTGGTAACCAACCAGCCCCTTATAGATCTGTAACTCTTGAGATTGTAAAATGATATCAAATGATCCATTTGATGTCATTTTACGCTCTCGGACATCTGAATTACTTAATTCTCAAGAATGTACATGTTTAGAAAATGTAGAAGAATTGTTATTTTGACCAACATTTAGCCAGTTTACTATTTAAATTGTGTACACAAACTTGAAAATCCTTAGTTTTGGGCCAGAGAGACTAAACTCAACATTAAATGGTGGTCCGTGGCTAAGATGCAGGAAAAATAGTGGGCCCTGGTATGAAAAAGGTTGAAAAACACTGTGATAGATAGTTACTAACGGCACGTATGTATGTATAATAAAACATACGTCCTCTATCAGTTATGTAACAACAAATGTGGCGAGTCTCTACACACGTGCGTGTGTGTGTGCGCGTCAGGTAAGTCTAGTACCTTCTAATTCTACACACGTTCCACACCCCCACTGGGAGTGCAGTGCAAGTCTGCGGGACACACCGCTGTCCAGAAACGCCACAAAAGGCTCTGGTCAGGCTCTGCAGATCTCTTTGCAGCTCTCTTCAGACAGACATCTTGGGCACAAAAGGTACCCAGAAAGATTCAAACGGGTGCTATGACACGTTGACATATTATGAGGTTCGCCCTCAAGTAGGTCTGGTGTCTGACGGGCACATATACAGGTCTAGTCTGTCAAATGCTGTCTGCAGCCATTTTACAATAAGCCAGAATAACCTTTGAATGTGACTGTGCTTCCACTGTGCATGCTGACTCAGCTGAAGTACTGAAAGGACTCTACAGCTTTGCACTGAAGGCACTGACCGAAGAGGTTGTACATCTTCTGCTCCTCTCTTTAATATCATAGGGCTATAGGGCCTTATGTTATATTCCCTTGGGACAGTGGCTTGTAGCTACTGCCCATCTCTGTTAAGCCCATTCTGCTGTTACTTTCATGTTTGTGTGCCTTTCTGAGTCTCCTATTGAATACCGTTCCTTTGTCTGTGACCTTTTTGTTATCTCTCTGGATAGGGGGGGAGAGAGAGAGAGAGAGAGAGAGAGAGAGAGGGAGAGGGAGAGGGAGAGGGAGAGGGAGAGGGAGAGGGAGAGAGAGGGAGAGGGAGAGGGAGAGGGAGAGGGAGAGAGAGAGAGAGAGAGAGAGGGAGAGGGAGAGGGAGAGAGAGATAGTTCACAATGCAACTCACAACACAACATTCACATTCTCTAATCGCTTTGACAAAATTGACATTCCATTGCAAATGTCCAAATGGCATTCTATGTTCTTGTACTTTTTTTTCACGGCTATATTGTTTTGGTGCAACTTTCCTGTCATTGCTTCCTCTCATCTGCGCTTCTGCAACCAGAACTGTAGAACTCACTCCCAATCTTCCACCGTGGCTTGAAAAATGAAACCATCTTAGCCTGTAGCACTTGCTGAAGCACTTGCCTTAGCCTATAGTGAGCCCTATGCAAAGCCTCAACTTATGTAATTTACATAGCATTTTTTATCTACAGTATACTGCAATGCATAGTGTATACTCATAGTTTTATTAAAGGGATATTCTACTGTTAGTTTGATGTCAGGCTCTTGCCTTGCTTATGGTCCATGATGAGAACAATTTATGCTATTTGATGATTTACCATGTTCTGTTGCTTATTGTGTTACCTCTCTCTGGCTTAAGAACATCTGTAAAAGCCTAAATTGTAATTGTCACACAGCTTCTGCTTTCGCCCTCTCTATCTTTTAATCCCTCCTTGTCGTTTTTTTCCCCCCCCTGTCACACTCCCGATCCAGATCAAGGCCACAGACAACGGCCGGCCCCAGAAGTCGTCCACGGCGCGGCTGCACATCGAGTGGATCCGCCGGCCGCCTCCCTCGTCGCTCCCCCTGCTGTTTGACGAGCCGTACTACAACTTCACCGTCATGGAGAACGACAAGGTGGCTGAGATCGTGGGCGTGGTGTCCATGCAGCAGAGCTCGTACCCGCTATGGTTCGACATTACAGGTGAGACACTCCCCCAACAACCCCGCTGGCTTTTAGAGCCACGAAGACGCCTGGATTTTCACATGGTGGAGGGGGTGTTGCTTCGATTGGCTTGGAATAACACAGTTGGAGTGTTGTGTGTGCCTGGCCTTTTGGTGCATGGCGTTTTTCTGGGGGCTGTGGTCAGTATTGTGGGGCTGTAGTGTGTATGTATGCGCATCAGGAGCAGTTCAGCTGCTGTGCCTTCGCTGCATGATCTGTACAGGTGTGTCCACTGCTCTCTCTCTCTTTCTCTCTCTCTCTCTCTCTCTCTCTCTCTCTCTCTCTCTCTCTCTCTCTCTCTTTCTCTCTCTCTCTCTCCCTCTCTATTTCTCTCTCTCTATTCCTCTGCCCATCCCATGGTCACCATGGCCATTCTGCGCACACCGCTTGCCAATTTGGCCTATATATCTTGCGCCTTCTCTCGTCCATATAAAATTATTTGTCATTTTTTGCTATTAAAAAACCCTTCAAGCTCAGTGTGGATTTATTTAAACATGTATTTTTTTTTCTTCAAAAAAGTATAAAATGGCAAATAAGTTTAGGAATGTTGGTTAAGGAATGGCCCTTTATATCAGTACAAGGAGAGTAAACAGTTGTTCTTCTCATCTTGTGATATTTATGTACTTATGTTTAAGTATTAATGAAGCAGAAATTAATTTAAATCTCAGGGGAAATGATTCACTTTGACGGTCAAAATCTTGATATGCTGTGCTTGTTTATATTTAGCCTATTAATTAGGAAAATAATATTCACGAGTCACATTATTGCTGCAAAGATTCTAAGAACATGTTTAAAGCCAGTGTGTCATTCCCCTGTAATGTGTGAACATGGCACCCTCAAATCCGCCTTTGACCTGTCAATGCTCATTTGAACTCACACGGAAAGGTTTAAAAGGATTATGTCATGCCCAGTTCACTAAGCTCAATTCAGTGGTGTGAATATTATGTTATGGTAAACCTCATTTGATTTAGAGTAATTAATTTTCGTGGCACCCGTGGAAAATTAGATGATTAATAGATTTAATTTGCAATGTCAGTGTGATACATTATCTACACTGAAAACGCCCTCTGGCCACCATAACGCACGCAGTATGGCGAGCTGAGTTTATCAGGAGGGCAGCCAGCAACCTTTGGACATCATCAGCCTTTGGCGAAAGGGTCTTGCTGTATGGAGTTTGCGACGTGTTCTCCCCAGGTCCTCTAGGTTAACAGATTTCGTGCCGTTGAAATAGATCTACGTCTCCCGTTATCATTATGAAATACAGTAACGACTGATGCCGCTGCCGTTGAGCTACGCCTTTCAACGTTACTTACCGGCGCCGGTTTGATACGATCCCCATGCTAACAGCAGCGTGCCGTGCAGCTACCGCATATTCCATTGATAGACCATAATAAGGGACGGACCAAACCGGAACCGGAAGTGTGTGTCCGCCAACTAACTTGTCCGTGGGGAAACTGTAAATATGAAATATGA
>CM076977.1:24412944-24475444 GCA_039105355.1 Benthosema pterotum
ATCCTCCAGTCCTACTGGTTACAAGATGTGCACATGCACATACTCTACAGTGGGGTGAAGTGCACACCTTACCTTACCATAATGAAGCATTTTAACAGAAAAATTTCAGCATGGAACACGCAGTAGGACAGGGGTCTCAAACTCAATTTGTATGATTCTTATGGGTATCCAAATAACATAATAAAATGGATTATTATATAATCAAGCTGGTGCATTCCGTATTTCAATAAAGGGAACTTCTTATTTAAGTAGATCCAGTTTGATCAGTTCAGTGAATAGAGTAGAGTTGCTGCAGGAGAGAGCACCCCCCCCTCTCCCCCAGTTAATTAACGACCGGCCATCATAATACCCTAGGACTTGCACTGCATTGATTGGGTCGTTAATTAGCAAAAACAGCAGAAGCCTGTCTGGGGTGTTCACATGAGACTGAGGCGACCTGTGCTCTCTCCAATGTGGAAAATGTTGAGTCAAGTATTTTTTGTACACTTTGCAACACTGCATCTTTCGTCAAAGGCAACTTAATTTTTGGACATAAGAGGAATTGTAATAGTAGTGAGCAGTGTTGGACAGTAACTAATTTTAGATTACATATTACTGTAATATTATTACTTTTGCTCCAAAAAGTAAAGTAACGAGATTACTCTGCAAAAATGGGTAATAAGTAACGCATTACTTTGCAAGTAACGCCAAGTTACTTTTTAAAATGAGCTTGTTGTTGCATGCAAAAATAGAACAGATTTACAAGCTATCGACAGGTACTGTAACAACAGAGATGTGCACTAGATTGTAGATCCAGTCCACACGCTGCATCCTGCGCACAGTTATATACACTACAAATCGATTGCTGCTTTATTTTGTATTTTATTTTTAAATACAAGACCTCAACTGTCTTTGAAAACAATTGTGAAAAGGTTTTAAAAGTCTAAGAGACAGATTTTGTTGGCTTTGTTTTCAGGTGCAGTTTGTGGGATTGGAGACTGTCATTATTCCAATAATTTGGATTCAGTTCTAAAAAGAGCTCGCTAAACAGATTATGTTGTACATCTCTATTTTTTTAAAAGCGGTGTTGAGAACTTGGGAAAGTAATAACGTAATATGTAATATATTACTCTACGATTCCAGTAATAAGTAAAGTAATGATATTACTTTGTCTAAGGGGTAATGAGTAAAGTAAAGAAGTTACTTTCCTAAGTAATATTGACCAACACTGGTAGTGAGTACCATGAAATTATTCCTTAAGATTAGCTGATCTGCAAGCCTACAATGTGTCGCCTCTGCAACACGTGCGCTTGTAGATCTGTTGTTTTCACCATATTTGAAAACACAACGTAATATCTCAACTGAATTCCTACAATTCCAAGTCATCTCAGGGTGGGGGGATTTAGTAGACAAGAATATTGGCAGAGCTTGAGGGCATTGTCATAGCTGATTTTACTGTTGTTTCCATGTTCAACATAGCCAATGTACAAGCTCACTATGTGTTGAGCTTATATTTTCAGTATGCAGTCAAGCATACAATGGCATGTCTTTTATTTCTTCTGGATCTCTTCTCCATTAGTCCCTTCCCCCCTAAACATTTTTGTCACATAGCTTTCTGTTATTTTAGAATCAGCACTCATTTTTCAGTTCATTTACTGTCTAAATCAGACATGGGCAAACTGCGGCCCGGGGCCCACATGCAGCCTGTTAAGCCTTTTAATCCGGCTTGCCAAACTTGTCCAAATTATATTGTCCTGCATGATATATGATATATCATGCATGATATATCATGCAGGACAGTGACACGCTGTGTGGAACTGATTGATGAAGATATAGTCGGCAAGTTAAACCAAAACAAACACTTCTACCATACTTACCCATTTGTCCTAATATTATCCTACGCAATAAAATACATAAATACAACCCATTACACCCAATAGTAGGCTACTAATGAAATAATTAAATCAACACACCTGCAAGTAACCCAAGTGAGCTTTTGAATGTCATTTATTCTGCTTTCTGAGCTGACTATGGCTTCTGGTTGGCCCTGCTGGTTTAGGACAGATTTTATTTGTGCTGGTTTGTAAGGCTGTATACCGAAGCTCGGGATTCGAACCACTCGCTCGCTAAGGTCGCCACGCGAACGAATATTAATGATCCCAAACCATTCGCATTTATTTATTTATTTAACTTCCCCCCCCCCATCTAGTAGATGTGCGACATCGAGAGGTCAGAAACTCGCTGTGAAACGCGCTGTTACTGCAGTTGGAAATGCATTGTTTTCAATGCTTCGAAGCTCGGCCTGAATTTGCTGTTCGATGTTCGAAGGGCAAATTAAGCCCTAGTATACACCACTACTGGTTTGCCTGGATCTGACCTGCCCTGAACGTTTGCCATAGCAGGACATAGCATACATGCAAACACATTTGTCCAGTAGTTTCTTTCTAGTGTCTCAATCAATCTGAAACAGGTTGCACATGACCGCAGCTGCGACATGCAGTGAGGCTTTCCAACTGACTGGCTGTAGGCCTATTGTTCTGTGCAAAATATAAAATCCCTGATAGATAAATGATAGTTTGGAAACAAATGCACCCTTATCGGTCTGTAACTACTGTAGTGTACAAATGGAACACATAGACCCATTAGTTTGTACCCGCAATCTGAAAGCTCACAACACGACTTCCAGGGGGTCCCCAGCTAAATGACAATTTTAATCCAAATTTACCCTTACCCTAACAACCACACTTTTTCATTGCATAATAAGAATGTTAATACTCTTATTATAAGAGTGTCAAAACACTGCCATTTACTACTTTTATATAGAAATTAAATTAATATTATGCAGAATTTAGTACAGCCTTTAAGCCCGGCCCTCCACAATATTTTCTGTATCTCATTTGGCCCCTTGGGAAAAAATAATTGTCCACCCCTGATTTAGCTGCTTATGAGCTTATTATCTATTATTATTATTAGCCTATTGTTATTATTATGCTGATCCATTCGTATATTGGCCCAACCAGCCAAGCTTGAATCACAGACCACATGGACTTGCCACTAAAGCTGCAGGTCTACTCCACAAACATGCTGGCCTCACAATTATTTAATTCCTTTCGGCCAGTGGTTTTCAACCTTTTATTATTTATTCATAATTTGAGCCCCGGGCCACCATTTGATGACATTTTAGCCCCACAGACTCCAAAACTACACCTATATTTGTTTTGCTTTTGTCCACAATTCCAGGCTGGATTTTGGAGAAAACAAAATAATCAAACGTACAGATCAAAATGACCATTATTTTTTTTTACATTTTGTCGTTGTGTAATGCACATGATGCATATTTTATTTTTTGAGAGTGTAAACATGAAACCAAATGGACCTGCAACTGCAAAGGTACATTTAGTTTCATTTTTATGCTCTCATAGAGTTACATCTAGTTAACCAACTTTCCATCATTTAGCCTGCGGAACACCTGGAATCCTCTCATGGACCACTGGAGGTCCACGGACCACCTGTTGAAAAGCCCTGCTTTAGGCTACTAAAATAAAGTTGTATTTTCCTGGGGCTGCCGCTGCCCTCGTCTCTTCATTCCTACACAACAACCGTCATTGGTTATAATTATTGTCGACCTAATCAATCTATCAACTTGATGACAGACTGCTCCATACACTGACCACTGCTTAAATGTGTATGCATGTACTTGATATTGGCCACGCAAGCACACAGTAAGCGTGCACGCAAATTGCTGCATGGATACACAAAAACACACACTTTCACCGCTCGACAATAAATCCTGGCGCGGTCATGCGTCTGACGGTGCATAGGTCTCGCTGTAAGCACAGGACTATCCCACCATCGTAGACCTGAAATTGTGGTATGGTCACAAACTGTACTGTCTGATGTGTGCGCAGAAATGCTCTGTCTATACAGATGCCCAGAAAGAGTAATATCTGAAACTTGTGCAGTGTTGTCCCCAGAAAGTATGCACTATCTGACCGAGTGTTATCAGATGGAGTCCCCAGGAGGATGCAATATCTGAACGAGTGTTATCAGATGGAGTCCCCAGGAGGATGCAATATCTGACCGAGTGTTATCAGATAGAGTCCCCAGGAGGTATGCCATCTGAGGTGTGCTATGGTGTCCCCAGGAAGGCGGAATATCTGTTGGTCCCCAGATGGATGTGTGGAGTCAGGTCTGGGAGAAAAAGTATTGAATTTTGCTAATTTAAAGTGATATTCTGGTTCCTGAGGTTTTTCTGAGCATACATGATTTTTTTCAGAGGCGTACCATGTCTAGAAAGGGGTGTCCCCACACCGTTGGTGTCCACTCATGGGTCCCCATCATGTAGCATTTACAAGCCTGTGTGTGTGTGTGTGTGTGTGTGTGTGTGTGTGTGTGTGTGTGTGTGTGTGTGTGTGTGTGTGTGTGTGTGTGTGTGTGTGTGTGTGTGTGTGTGTGTGTGTGTGTGCGCGCGCGTGCGCCTGTAGATAAATAAAAGCGCGTGTGGGTGAGTCCAATGACCTGTGTACGCATGTATGTTCATAGCCACCTGTGTGCATGTTTTTCCGTGGATCTGTTGACTGTGTATGTGTATCATATTGTGTACGTGCGCGTGTGTGTGTGCGCGAGAGAGCGAGAGAGTGAGAGAGAGACAGAGAGAGAGATTGAGATATTGAGATATTGAGATATTGAGAGAGAAAGAGAGAGAGACGTACCTATACCCTCCCTAACTCGTCCTTCCCTCGCCCTGGCCCCAGGTGGGAACGTGGACAGCCTGTTTGACATAGAGAAGGGCGTGGGAACGGTCATCATCGCCAAGCCCCTGGACGCTGAGCAGAGGTCCTTCTACAACATGACGCTGGAGGTGACGGACGGCACCAACACGGCATCCACACAGGTAGGACACCTTTCAGACCTTTGTCTTAACTCTGTGCTACTGTAGGACAGGCTCAATCAAGCATTTATATACCGAAGCACTTTCATCCAAAGCACAGATTGTGCGTTACATTCACCCAGGCCCGGATAACATTTCCCAATCGGGGTGACAGGTGAAAATGGTAAGAGGGCTTCATCGCCCGTGGCGCGAAACGACACGGGCGATGAAGCCACACCCGTACAATTTTCTTTAGTTCTGTGACACTGACCCACGAGATTTATATCGTTAGTTCTGTGACCCACAAGATGTATATCTTTAGTTCTGTGACCTACAAGATTTATATCTTGTACAGGACTTAGATTAGGCATGTAAGCATCAATAATGACATCAGTCATTAATGAAGTTGCAACAGACACGCAGCATGGATAAAGCTAAAGGTCTGTTGGTTTAGTGCTGCCACAGATGTAGTTAGTTGGTAACAGTAGTAGTGTTTCAAAACATTTTAAATATAAGCACTTTAATTTGAAATATCTTTGAAATTTGGGTTGGTTGCATGCAATCATGTCTGGTGGGGCAGTCTGGGCATTTAGGGGGGTCTTTGCCCCATCATGCTCATGCCTAGATCCGTCCCTGCTTTCACCCATTCGTACACCGATGGCAGAGTAAACCATGCAAGGAACCAACCTGCACATCACGAGAAAGGACACTTTCACAATAACTCTGGGGGGAGCCCAGAATCGAACCCGGAACCTTGTGGTTCCCATCTGGCTGTTCTACCCTAGCAGCCACTCTACTCCTGAGCCACCGTCACACTGGAAAGGCTGCTGCATGGATGCCTGAAAATCACATGTTAAAGCATTATTTTAATTAGTGTTTCATTCCCAGCCACATATAACTGCTTCTGACTTGTTTTTTTTTGCTTCACCATGACCCAATTACCAGCCCCAGGATAGCATTTGCCCCTTGTGATAATAAGTATGCAATAATAAATGTATGCTGATGGTTACACACATAAAAAATCACCATGGCCACAGCATGATGCGATCCAACGGACCAACCGCAGTTATTTCTACCTACCTTAATTTGCCCTGCAGAGCTGTGATGAAAGGATCTGATATGACAGCGTTAGTTCATGTAAAAAGAAAGTGCCACTGCATGCTGACCTGTCACCATGAGGGAGCTCACTGTGGAATGAGCTCAGCATCTCATGTCAACATCGCAGACAATAACAACATGGTTGTTTGCACTGATCAAATGCTATTTTCTCCCCCCATGTCTACATAGTACATACAGTATACTATAAGGCTGCTGGCATTTTGAGGAACAACTTATTGCCCCAAGCATTTTTGTGTAGGTTAGGTTACATTAGTGCAAATGTCTTCTTGTAACTTTAAATGTGAAATTAGTATTATTATTCCATTGGCATTTGGCAGAAATGAAAGAAAACCCAGGGATTGAACCCCGACCTTCCAGTCTTAGATCGGACACTCTAACCACAAGGCCACTGGGCATTTATTCCAGCATACATGCTCTAAATTCCTGTTAACGGTTTAATTATGGAGATGAGGGAATTATCTACATAATGTGCATCATAAATTGGCACACAGGGAGGATTTAAGGTGACCCGACTGGCTTGGTAGATATATTGGCAATTATGCACCCGATCTGAAAACTTCTAGAATAATTTAAAAAACGGCAGATCTACGAGCCTGCCAGTGGCTGAGGCTGAGCCTGTAGCCCGTATTTTTTCCACAAATGTTTGAATGGAGTATACTGTAATTGCTCCATTGTATAATTAAACTAGAATGTTCTTTTTTTCTTCTTCTTCTTTTTTTTACTAGGAGTAGTCCCATTAAGAATCATAATGTCTTCTCGGACAGAGTGCTGGGCCAAGATAGCAGCATAAAATAAAAATGAACCGGCAACATAAAATAAAAAAAAACAAACTACTTTCTGATTCATAATAGGTAGTCATTGTGTACATGATGTATCGCCATGTTCTGTTCTTGCTTAATGTAAGTCGCTCTGGATTAAGAGCATCTAATAATAGGCCTACATTGTAAATTGGACAGAGTGCTGATGCCAGGATAGCAGCAATAAAATCAATGAATAATAATAATAATAAATAACCTGCAACATAAAATAGAAAACATTAAAATAACGTAAAGCGTGCATGGCAGTACAAAGTCATTAACAGTCTTCTAATGTTGCTCTCTACCTTTTCCATGTCCAGGACCCCCAAAATTGTCAAATGTAGCAGCGTTTGCCAACCTCCATCTCAAAATGTCTTGCTGCCGGGAACCCCACAAGCAAAGATTGGGTGGAGTTCTCGAACGCTATAGTGTAGCCAGGTATAGTGTAAGGCTTCTCATTGGCTGCATGGCAGCAAATCAGGTCTGGGGCCTTGTGTGTAGGCCAAAAGTCTACACGACCAGACGTGGGCCTGGGCTTACCAAATAATTATTCATAATAATTAAAACCTGCAATTCAAAAAGTCCAGAAATCACCTGACGCCCCATTTAAAAATGTTACTGTACTCCCCTGCTCATGAGTTGAAGCCCTTGATGGCTGGTTTTAATTATTATGAGTAATTATTTTGTAAGCCCAGGCTCAGGTCTGGTGGTACGGGCTTTTGGCCTACCACAAGGCCCTGGACCTGATTTGCTGCCATGCAGCCAATGAGAAGACTTACACTATACCTGGATACAAGTCATTTGCGTCACATTGTTATTTTGGATAATGCCGTACATCCATGCCTTCCATTTTCATCCTCCACATCCATGCCATGTCAGTCATGTGGGCTCACATCTTGACAGTATAGTAGATATTGGCCTCCTGCCTGCCTTATCTCCCCTGAGGGCTTTAATCCCTTCCGGTCCTGCTCTCTGCTTACTTTGAAATGATATGATGACTGATGATCGCCCTGTGTCGCCGCCGCCGCCGGATCTGGGAGCCTCTATCGGATTGATCGGCAAACACCGAGGCGATATCAGGACGCGTCCCGTCGTCCACTGATCTCCCTTCTCCCCCCCCCCCCCACCCCCTGTCCGTCACCGGCGCCGCAGTCGACGAAGTCACAGGTGTGACAAAGGATAGCGCTCTGCCCTTCAAAGCATCGCCAGCGGCTTTTAATCCGCGTTTCTTTTTCCTCCGTCCCCTCTGGGGTGCGTAAGGCGTCATGGCGTGAAAGTGACCTGTTGCTTGGATTAAAGGCGGCGGCGGGCTGAGGCAGAATAACATGGACCACTGGTATCTTTTACTAGGGACTTCAAAAACACAACTTTTCTGCTTGGCAGGTATCACTACACTTTTTAGACCGACATGTTTGTGCCACGCAGCGTGGGCGATTAGATTTATTTTTTTATCGCCTGATTGTTTAAACACGCCGCTATGGGCCAATGTGCTCGATAACGGGCTTGATAAACCCAAAGCTTATTGATAACGGGCGACTCAATAAGCTTGCTATGGGATTTTCTCAGTTATGGCTTATCGAGCTCCATCCCCAGCTACGATAAGGAGCTGTGTTCTCAGCGAGGAGAGAGTCTCATTATGGTGGCAGTCTTTTCAGACAGCAAGCGCCGTGTTGGGGTGATGATGGACATTATGGAACACTAAAGGATGAGTAAAATGGGTGACAGCCGGAGCTACAGATTCCAAAGCGATTCAGGCCCCGGCCGGCGCGTGGCTCAGTTCCCAGGCGGGTCTGCATGCCATGCAGTCCCCTCGGTCCAAGACACAGACAACCCCCAACCAGCTGGGCCACAGTAAGATGATTTCACTCAGGACACCGCCGGGAAATCATTTTTTCTTTTCTTTTTTTTTGGTTTCCCTCTTTGCCGACATGTGTTCAGATTAGAATGAAATTCATGAGATTGATTTGGTTCAAGACGGGGTGAAATGGTTGATTTGGCCGTTTTAATTTGAAGCTTCAGCCTGGAATGGCAGCAGGCTCTGAGTTTCTAAACCAATTGGAGCGTCCCGTCCTTTCGGGCAGTGGGATGGTATCTCTGCAACACGGACAACACATGGACTTCAACAGGCAGACAGTCCACCAGCTCTACCAGTTTAAGCAAGAGTTGAAACGACACTGAGGATTTCACAGCCTACCGTCTTGTATAACAACGTGAGACGTATGACACGGACACGGCACGGACGTGAGCGAGACACCGCATTATAATATGCATTATTCCACCGCCCTGACACACACGTGCACCCGTCCGTGCACACTGCACAGTACTTCCAAGGACGTTCCAATTTTCTCCGACGCAGACATGCAGATGTTGAAAGGGGTCGCGCTGGATCTGCGTTTCATTTACAGTGATGTATACAATGTGACATTTCTGTCACATCCGCGCTGGCGTCGCCAAGCGTGTCACCGGAACGCCTCAGGACTCGGGAGGACGGGTAGGAATGTGACATCTCGGTCAGCGTGGAGGTGGATGGAGCGTCATGCTTCCCTGAACATACTAGTGTCTGTGTGTATGTTATGTGAAATCACATGCAGGTAGTCACTCTTTAATAAGGGATGCCTCACTGGTACGCAATTTCTTGGTCCATACTCTCTTTAAAATATCAATTTAGCCAATAGGCGGCACCGGCACCGATATGTTTATTTTTATTTTGTTGTTTTTATTGCCCCTACATGTACTTTATTATAAATACATGTTCACAATCTACAGCTTGGCATTGCTTGGTGATATGGTATGGTAGCTCGGTGCACATAAACAAACAAACCAACATAACCAACACAAAATGAAACCTTCAACAACAGAGAATCCACTGATGATATTGACACCGATATTGACAATAATGGCGAATATCTGCCAACCCATACAAGTCTATGGCCAATACATCTGTGCAACTATACTTTTTTCCACTTTTAAAGTCACACAGACATGTGTGCGGCACACACACACACACACACACACACACACACACACACACACACACACACACACACACACACACACACACACACACACACACACACACACACACACACACACACATGCACACCTGTAAGGCAGACGCAGTGTCTGTCCTCCGGTGGAGTCTCCCAGATGGAGTATCAGTGTGGGGGGACTGGCCCACCCAGGGAACTCTCCACAGTTCACCAACGGAAGGCCAACTGCTGGTTTAAATATAGAGCCCTCTAGCTAGGAGCACTGCAACCTATCTCTTCACCTATAGTGTGTCTATTCTCCTTCTCTTTTATTCTCTCTCTCTATCTCTCCGTCCCGCTCTGTCTCTTTCCTTCTGCTCTGTGTCCATCTCCCTGGCTGCCTATATCTAACTGTCCCACGTCTGTGCTGCTACTTGGTGTGATTTATGTTCATGTTCATGGCCGCCGTCCATCCGTGAGCTGAACTCAAACTGTTTGTTCGTGACTCGACTTTTCCATGATGAGTCACCGACATGTCATCCATAAAGCTGTAAGCCGTATGCCTATAGCACGCATGCAGGCACCGCCGTTTGACGTCAGAATGGTGAAGGCATGCCTCAAACTGGACTCGTTTGCAAACATTTTGCACCTGACTGGCTGGATGGTGCCGGATGGTCAGCAGTTTTAATATCAGTCGTATCCCATTGGAACTTGTTGTTAGCAGTGCATTTTTCAGAAGCCTTATCTGTTAAGAGCTATTATTTGTGTCCGCTGCTCATGAATTTTACTACAGCCGCATGGGACAATTCCCTTATCTCCCAATACTGTACAATATTGATACCGAGGGTACCGACGGATTCTTAAATATATTGGGATTTGATTAGATATATATTGAAATGATGTTGCTTTGATTTTTTAAATAATGCATTTTAAAATAATTTTAAACAACTCCAAACGTGCACTTGTCCAATGGCCGCGCCCATCCACCACACTTGTTGGTGTTTGAGTCAGCAGTTGAAACTTGCAAATAACTTTGGGTGTGTGCCATAACATGTAGTTAAAGGTTATATACAGTGATTGGCTTTGGCTTTGTGGTGTAGATGACCGTATATAGCGATTTAAAAAAAAAAGTACTGTATGTGTCCGGTGACAAGTTATCTGTGCGAAGATGAGTTTTTAATGAAAATCTACGAAAATAACATTATTGGTTTAATATTTCGTGTTTATACGTGGCGCACAAAGCCGCACATAGAGTAGATGCTGGATGACAGGGCTGTAATACCGCTAAGCAAGATTTATTTAGGCTGTCCATGCGCCGTCGCATTTAGGCTGTCCATGCGCCGTCGCGTTTGGAGATAGCTCTGGGAATCACAATGAATTATTGATTATTTAAAGAGAGATAATAGACCATGCGTAGTTCAATCATTCAATCAATCCAGAACTTTGTGCTAAGCTTTTTAATAGGTGTTCCAGTTATTTGTTGGGAATGAAGGAGACCCACAGGAGATATCCATACAGACCAGACAGAAGCAATCTTACGCCCCGACATTCGAAAGCTACAGCGACGTCGTGTTTTCCTGTTTGATTTCCACAGCACTCCTCCTGTGGGACAGGAGCGAACGGGGGATATACACAGCTGAGATGCAGCTGCCTGCCAAGCAAGCAAAAAACAATCTCACTTGATCCTCTATATACGAGCGGACGGGTGTCTCTGTTGTGTGAAACATCAGTCACTGTCTTACAGCTGGAGCACTGAGTCATGTTAAAGTATGATTTATGACCAGATGCACTGCAGCGCTGCTGAAGGAAAGCGTTTACATGGATGTGGCACATCCTACAGTATATGGGATCTTAGCATCACTGGCATTCCTTTAGTTATTGAAAAATATCAGACCTGCAAGCTCATAGCGTGCCACGGAGTGGCGCGCTATGAGCTTGCAGGTCTGATATTTTTGAAAATGGTGAAAATGTGGCACAAATGGGTTAATATGTATGTGTACATTTAGATTTAGATTTACCGGAAATGAGGAAAACACATTTTGAAAACAAAGCAATACTGCAAAGTTGGTGTTTTAACTGTATGTATTGTAAGTTACCTCCATGAGAGGTGGTGAAGTTACTTGCTTTAACGGACAGTTTGAGGGTCCTAAGGATTGGTTTCGTCCGGAGCACTACTTTCACTAGTTCACTACTGTAGTGTGTGATGTAAAGGGTGTTCAATAGCATTGATTTATAAAAAAAATAGGTATAAACCGGAGCATCGAGAGTCCTGCCTGAAATCTACAGTGGTATCTCTAATCATTCTGGCATCCTATAGACATGAAGACCAGAGCACGGTGTGTGTGCTTTTTTTAAGAGGGAGAGAGGTCAGGCCTTTACTTTTATTGCGGCCGTGAGGAAATCTGAGAGGGAAGGTGTGCAGGAGGAGCACTTTGCTTTAAAAAAAACGTTTATTATTAGTATTATTAACTCCGGGGCAGTGTCGTTGAAGTATGATCTTTTCAGACCACCGGCAAACCCGGGGACACTTTTAAAAATGACCCCTGCGGACCCTTGCGGGTCCATTTGGTTTCATGTTTACGATCTCAAAGAGTTAAAATCTTCATCATGTGAATTAGACCAAGTCTACACAACTAGAGTCATTTTGGTCTGTATGTTTGACTGTTTTGTTTTCTCCTAAATCCAGCCTGGTATTGTGGATAAAAGAAAAAGAAATCTTTAGTTTTGGGGTCTGTGGGGCTAAAATGCCGTCAAAGGGTCTGTGGCTGAAATTCTGAATAAAATAGTGAGCCCTTGTATGGAAAAAGGTTGAAAACCCCTGCTCTAAACACACTGTTCTGTAACATAACATCACTAACTGATCCATCTGTTCTCTCTCTCTCTCCAGGTCCACATCTCCATCCTGGACAACAACGACAACGCTCCCGTGTTCTCTCAGCCCACGTACGACGTCACCATCTCTGAGGACACGCCTCCCGACACGGAGGTGGTCCAGGTTCTGGCGTCGGACCGTGACGTGCAGCACCGCCTCACCTACTCCCTGCACAGCGCCATCGACCCCAGCAGCCTGCGGCTGTTCCACATCGACCCTGCAGGGGGCACCATCTACACCACGGAGAGGCTGGACCACGAGGCCCGCGCCCAGCACATCCTCACTGTTATGGTGAGACAGTGGACTCTGATTGGCTTTGATTCATGCCTGGCCAACAATCACCCAATGCAGTGGCCAACTTGTCCTTCAGGGTGCAGCTGTGCAAACATGATCAGATGCATTTGTTGGCTCTATATTGCAAGGGACAGCCATTTAGCAGTGTTGCCAACTGCTAGAATCCAAAATGCACTAGTGGCACTTCCAAAATGCACTACTAGAATGCGTTTTCAACCATTTTCATACCAGGGCCCAATATTTATTCTGCATTTTAGCCACGGAGGACCACCATTTGAGTTTAATCTCTCAGACTACATTTAGTCTCTCGGACCCGACAGATTTAGGAGAGATAACTGACAAAATGTTCGTCAAATTCTTTTACATTTTCTAAATGGGTAGATTCTTGAAAATGAATTCATTAAATATAATTTAACTCTTGAGAGCGTAAAAAGAAACCAAATGGACCCTTATGGGTCCATTTGGTTTCATTTTACGCTCTACAAGAGTTACTACAGTATAAGGATCCATTTGGTTACCAATGGTCCTAACCATAACCCTCTAGGAAAGAAGAAGGGCTCTATCATAGGAGGAAAAATGGTGAAAACGAGAGTTTTACCTCTGGGGCCTGCCAACCAATTTCGCCCCAACTCACCAGCAAAAAAAGCACTAGACTTTTCGCCAGGAGTTTTTCACTAATTTTGGCGCTAAATTTAGCGACAAATGCGGCAAGTTGGCAACACTGGTTTGTTGTCTCTAGCGCAAGAGACAACAAACCAGGGGGCTGTTTTTGGCATATAATATTGTTGCCATGGGAAATATAGAGTGTGATGTCACAGCATGACGTCATATCAGCTTCATAAGGTGTAACAGACAGTGGATCATTAAGTGCACACTCAAGTCGAGCCAATGCCAGTACTTTTAGGTTCGTTGTCAGTGGATCGCTTTTTAAAAAGTGGGGCAAAAAAAGGTTTTCTAGTTTAGTTGATTATGTAAGGATGATGTAATTAAGATATCTTTATAAGCATTGTCTCATATATTATCTCCTGGAGGTGCCCGCCAGAGAGCAGTTCTAGTTAGAAGTATGCAAAATGAGGTATCTAAATAGACTTCAGAGTCAAACAAAGAGAAATAAGGCATCCCCAAATAGCCCTTCTAGACTTCACTGGCGATGCCCTACAAGAATCTTGATTGCAGATATACTTTAGTGGTGGTTATTCCTGGCTTGTGCCACACATCGTCAGCAGCTTTCACACTTTCCAACTGGCGAGAGCAGATGATACTGTGTGACTCACAACGGTTGTGTCCCGTGTTTATGGATGCAGGCCAGTGTATTATTCTCATTCTTAAGGCCTGTTAGGTGATAAGGTGACCACCTAAAAGTGAAAGGCGAGCCCCTCCCTGCAGGGTTGGACTGGGACAAAAATTCGGCCCGGTTATTTTGTGCGTGAATTTCTCCTAGACCTGCCCATTTTTTTGGTCCCAGATAACCAGCCCACCATAACCAGCGTGCAGATAGCACTGCTCTGTCAGCCATAATGTAATATTTTTACACAACAACATAATGATAGAAAACAACAGACACCTACACATCCCTTTGTTGCTCTCACAAGAATGATGCTGGCAAAATGATCCAAGATAGAACAGGGTTTATTTGTCACTCACTGATACTAGTACAATACAGGAATGTATTATTATTATTTTTAGTGCCCCCTAGTGGCCCTCTATGGTCGTGGCCCACCGGGAGAGCTCCCGGTACTTCCTATGGCCAGTCCAACCCTGCCTCCCTACTTGGATTATAATTAAGTTGTACACTGTCAAGTAGCTTCATGTATCACTCAGGAATATGGTATCTTTTCTGGCCCTTTAAAAACAAAAGAGAAAGCCACAGAGCTGGGAAAGCAGAGGCCGGAACAGCGGAGATCTTTTACTTTTTAGATCATTTACCATCATCAGCGGTCAAGTGTCTTTCATGGTGGTCTCGACAGAAATGGCACTATTCTCACCCTGAGCATAAATTAAACTCTTTTCTAAATCGGAGGACATCAGAGCCATTCCCGGAGAAAATGTATTCCTGCGCTTCAGGGCTTGTGTAGTCGACGATCCAAAGGCTATCATCTTGTACCTGAGCTCATCATTAAGCAATTAGGCTAATTACACTGAGCAACCGACCCAGCATGTACTCTACTCCCTGTCAGAGACGGCGGAATGAGCCTGCCAAAAAAACAGACGGGTGAATGAGGAGGTATGCAGAGAGAAGTGAAAACATGGTGCTCATGCTTCCGATTTCACACTCAGGTTTCATTTGTCATCGGCCGCTAAAGGAGTATGTTAAGCAGACCTTAGCAGAGCAGTGTAATTACATCATGTCATGTGTACTGGCAATGATTCATGTACATACTGTACTGTACTATATACATGCAGTGGCCGTGTGTGGGTGTGAATTTGTGATGCTGCAGTGAGTAGAGCCTTGCGCGGCCCATTGTTCTACCCTGAAATGTTCAGATAGATTTACCGTCAAAAAGGAAACGCCGCCATGAGCAGGAAATTACCTTTCCTCACTGTTTTCTATATCAAACAGTAGGTTAATCTCTCAGGTAAATGTAATCATCGGTTCGGTGTGTACGGCCGTCTTCTTGAAACGTGTCATTTTTTGCTGGCGATAAGGAGGAGGAAGGAAGCATGTGTGACACGTTTCCTACAATAGGGGGATGTGTTTTGGTTTGCAAGGTGCACCGTTTACATTTTTGTGCAATCTGGCATGGCATAAACTCGATAGTATCTGTAAATCCTCTGCTTTGTGCGCAGCGTGACAGCGTGGGCTATACGGGCCACAGAGTGCACACAGTTTGCATGCTTTGCTTGACTGTGCATCTGCTGAACTGTATACAGGCTTATATACGGGCAATTCACTGTGATTGCTATCTCATAATTGCAGTGTACACACAGGATATGAAAGGATGGATAGGGCAACACAAACATGCTGCGCATGATATAGCCTAATGTACAGCTGTTGTACGGGTCAGCGGGATAACGTTATATCACGCATGCATCATGTCGAGAAGCCTTTGCTGCAGGGGCGGATGTAACATTCCCCAATTGGGGGGGCAGGAGAAAATTATATGGGGACGACTTCATCGCCCGCGTCGCTTCGCAGCATGGGCGATGAAACCGCACCCATACCATTTTTGGTTGCAGGACTTTTATTGGTCAAATAAAGCATCAATAATAGCATCAGTTGTTGTTGAGGTTGCAGCATGCATAAAGCTAAAGGTCTGACTCAGAGAGTTTTCTGTTTTCAATGATGAAATGCTGTTGGTTTAGTGGTGCCACAGCTGTTGTTAGTTAGTAGCAGTAGTAGTGTTTCAAATCGTTTTAAATACACGCACTTTAATTTGAAATAACTTGGAGTTGTGTTTGTGTTTGCGTGCTATCATGTTTGGTGGGGCAGTCAGGGCATTTAGGGGGAATTGCCCCCCATGCCTACATCCGCCCCTGCTTTGCTGAGAAGTTGTTATTGAGAAGTCGAGAAGACTTTCTTGAGAAAAAAAGTCTTTGCTTCTGTAATGAACCGAGAGACCTAAATATATGCAAATTCATTAGAGTGAAACGAATGAAATAATAAAACTTAATTATTAATCTGCCGCTGCTTCTTGCTTCCATATACGGCAATTGATCCCGCTCGCTGATTGTTCTATTGTCTTTGATATAGCATTTCATAATGCAGAGCGGAGCCGTGCTAATTTGGATGCTAATACTAACCTATTTAAACAGTCCCTCTGTGTGTGGCGCCTGTCACCAAATGGAGGTTTGCCTCTGATCCCAGCGAGTTGTGTTTTTTTTTTCTTTTGAGAGGGCATAAATATCTATCTCATTAACCCAGCAATTGACATCGTCTCCTCCAGTGGTGGGATTACTGGTCCCCACGGGGCCCATAGAGCAGTCATAATGTGACACTTCAATTCTATTACATCGGACTCTCTAGCTTAAAGATTAAATCTGTCCCTGAGCGATATTGTTTGTCTTCCCCCCACCCTCTCTTTTTTCCCTTCTCTTTAAATCTTTGGCTCGTGCTTTCAAGTTTGTTAACTCTGTTAGAGTGTGAATGCAAACTTTGGCTTAAAACTGAATTTCAAGTGTGTTCTACGCGCATTATAGCTCTGAAGGATAAATAAACAACACATCCGTATTCATTGTTCATGCCAAATGCCACAGCTAACGTCGGTCTCTTTTGATAATGTTCTGTTTGGTTACTTTCTGGGTAGAAAACAACCCAGCAAGTAACCTAACAAAACACAAACCTAAGTATTCAGTCCAACATGGTTACAATCCAACCATTTGTTGGGTTGTTTTATTTTGACCAAATTCATAGGTTGTTTTGTTAGGTTAACTTTGTTATTTGCCTGAGGGTATAACCGATTGTTGGGTAAAATAAGTAATACCCCCAACACTTCCTACGTTCATTTCAAACTTTTGAGATTCAACAGCACAGCATGTACCAGTTACTCATTCGTGTTCAGTTTAAATTTAAATGTTTTCTACTGCTGCAGAACTGAATTAAGACAAGTTGTTGTGCATTCCTTAAAGGTAACAGTTTGTTTTGTACTCTTTTACAGTATTAATGTTGTCAAAACGTTGTGTCCGGGTAGCTCAGGCAAATTTGGCAGTTGGGTTATTTTGACCTTCAAAATTGGTTATTAATGTAACCTAATACATTCGGTCAAATATAATAACACACATTATTTGGTCAAATTGACCAAAGACCCAGTTGGTGTTTTTTTTTTACCAAATGTTTGGTTGAAGTTTGGTTGTTTGAAGTTCCGATCATTTTTTTGTGTCACTCACTCACTCACTCACTCACTCACTCACTCACTCACTCACTCACTCACTCACTCACTCACTCACTCACTCACTCACTCACTCACTCACTCACTCACTCACTCACTCACTCACTCACTCACTCACTCACTCACTCACTCACTCACTCATTCCCAACACACTGTATTCAGTTGCATTGTATTTCCCCTCCAGGTTAAGGACCAGGAGTTCCCGTACAGGAGGAACCTGGCCCGTGTGCTGGTGGAGGTGGAGGACGTGAACGACCATGTGCCCATCTTCACCAGCGCTCTGTACGAGGGCTCTGTGTACGAGTCAGCGGCCGTGGGCTCAGCCGTGGTGCAGGTCACTGCGCTGGACAAGGACAAGGGCCAGAACGCAGAGCTCACTTACTCCATCGAAGGAGGTATGAATAAAGCACAGGAAAAACTGAAAAAAAAAAAAAAAAAAAAACATTTGTCTTGATTATTCTATCTATCGCAATATATATCTAATCGCAATCATTTGAGACAATCACAGTTATGAAAATGAAACACACAAAATTGCAACACATCACTTTGTTGTTCATTGTCAGTACCTTGATTTCAATGCATTTTTCTTTTCTGTTGTGTTTGTTTTATTTCCTCCTAGGAAACACTGGGAACACGTTCCGCATAGAGCCGGTGTTGGGCATCGTATCGGTGGCCCGCGACCTGGACCTGTCCACCATCGGCCACTACGTCCTGACCGTCCGGGTGGCGGACAACGGCTCCCCTCCGCTGTCCACCACCACCGTGGTGCGCGTGGCCATCACGCTCTCCGACAACGCCGGGCCCAAGTTCCCTCAGCCTGAGTACCAGGCCGAGGTGACGGAGAACGTGGCGGTGGGCACCTCCGTGACCGCCCTGAGCGCCGTGGGCCAGTCCACGCTGACGTACGACATCCGGCGGGGCAACGACGACCGCGCCTTCCGGATCAACCAGTACAGCGGCGTGATCACCACCCAGAGGGCCTTGGACTACGAGACCGTCACGTCCTACGCGCTGACCGTCCAGGCCACCAACATGGCCGGCATGTCGTCCAACGCCACGCTGCTCATCCAGGTGGTGGACGAGAACGACAACCCGCCCGTGTTCCAGCAGCTGCGCTACCGCGGCAGCATCAGCGAGGCGGCGCCGGTCAACAGCGTGGTCCTGGACTCGGACGACTCGCCGCTAGTCATCAGGGCCGTCGACGCCGACCGCAACCAGAACGCCCTGCTGGTGTACCAGATCGTCGAGGACACGGCCAAGATGTTCTTCACCGTGGACTCCGGTACCGGCTCCATCCGGACGATCGCCAACCTGGACCACGAGACCTTCTCCAGCTTCCACTTCCACGTCCACGTCCGGGACAACGGCCGGCCGCAGCTTACGGCCGACAGCCCAACGGAGGTGACGATCCAGGTGATCGACACCAACGACTCCCCGCCCCGCTTCACGCAGGACGCCTATGAGACGGTGCTGCTGCTGCCCACCTACGTTGGTGTGGAAGCTCTGCAGGTCTCGGCGACGGACCCCGACAGGAACGTCCCCACGGAGCTGACCTACTCCCTGGCAGACGGGCTCCTGGAGCACTTCGCCATCGACGCCTCGAGCGGCGTCGTCACGGTCAAGAACAACAACTTCTCCAAGGAGCGCTTCCGCTTCAACGTCAAGGTCTCGGACGGGAAGTTCTCCGTCGCAACACTGGTCACCGTCCTCGTCCGGGAGGCTCTGGACTCCGGCCTGCGCTTCGCCCAGAGCCTCTACTCCTCGTCCATCAAGGAGAACGTGACCAACATGACCAAAGTGGCCGTGGTCAACGCCGTGGGGAACCGGCTCAACGAGCCGCTGAAGTACGCCCTGCTGAACGCCGGCACGCGCTTCCGCATCCGGCCGACGTCGGGTGTCATCCAGACCACGGGGATTCCCTTCGACCGGGAAGAGCAGGAGTTCTATGAGCTGGTGGTGGAGGCCGGCAGGGAGCACGACCACCTGCGAGTGGCCAGGGTCATGGTCCGGGTCCAGGTGGAGGACATCAACGACAACACCCCCGTGTTCGTGGGGCTTCCCTACTATGCGGCCGTGCAGGTGGAGGCCGAGCCGGGATCGCACATCTTCCAAGTGATGGCCGTGGACCGCGACAAGGGCATCAACGGAGAGGTGTCCTACTACCTCAAGGACGACCACGGCCATTTTGAAATCGACCGGCAAACGGGGAGCCTCAGTCTCAAGAAGGCTTTCGAGTCCGACTTGTCCAATGTGGAATACCAGATGGTGATCTACGCCAGAGACGGCGGCTACCCTCCTCTCTCTTCCACGGTGGAGTTTCCGATCACGGTGGTCAACAAGGCCATGCCCGTCTTCGACAAGACGTTCTACTCGGTGTCCGTCAACGAGGACGTGGGCGTGCACACGCCCATCCTGGGGATCAACGCCACCAGTCCCGAAGGCCAGAGCATCATCTACACCATCGTCGACGGGGACCCGTCGCTCCAGTTCGATATCGGCTTCGACACTGGGGTCATCAGCGTCATCCATTCTCTGGACTATGAGGTGACGCCGTCTTACCACCTGACGGTCCGCGCCACCGACTACCTGACCGGTGCACGGGCCGAGGTGGATGTGGACGTGATCGTGCTGGACGTCAACGACAACCCGCCCATGTTCGAGAGGACGTCGTACCGGGCGGTGCTGTCCGAGACCGCCATGATCGGCACGCCGGCCATCCAGGTGGTGGCGGCCGACGCCGACTCGGAGAAGAACAGCGCGGTGCGCTACCAGATCTTCTCGGACGTCTACAACAGCACCGACTACTTCCACATAGACAGCAGCAGCGGCCTGATCCTGACGGCGCGCATGCTGGACCACGAGCAGGTGCGGAGCTACGACTTCACCGTGCGGGCCACGGACAACGGCTTCCCGCCGCTGAGCAGCGAGGTGTCGGTGGTGGTGGCGGTGAGCGACATGAACGACAACGCGCCGGCCTTCAACCAGCTGCTCTACGAGGCGTACGTGAGCGAGCTGGCGCCCCGCGGACACTTCGTGACATGCGTGCAGGCGTCCGACGCCGACAGCTCCGACTTCGACAAGCTGGAGTACGGCATTTTGTCGGGAAACGAGAGGATGAACTTCGCCATGGACGCCCGGACCGGCGTGGTGACGCTGTCGGGACACCGCAAGCAGAGGATGGAGCCGGCCTACAGCCTGAACGTGTCGGTGTCGGACGGGGTGTTCACCAGCACGGCGCAGGTCCACGTCAAGGTGCTGGGGGCCAACCTGTACAGCCCCATGTTCGGGCTGAGTGTCTACGAGGCTGAGGTCCGGGAGAACGCCGCCGTCGGCACCAAGGTTATACAGGTGAGGTTTTTTTTAATGAATAAACTTCAGATGCCCAGGATATGTCCACACATCTTCATAATTACACACTCTAGGACAGTGGTTTTCAAACTTTTTGGTACCCTCTATCTATTCAGCATTTCAGCCACAGACCACCATTTGAGGACATTTTAGCCCCACAGACCCCCAAAACTAAAGACTATATGGATTTGGGACACAAAACAGGCAAATATACAGATCAAAATGACCATTAATCTTCCAGTGCAGACTTGGGCTAATTCAGATGATGAATATTTTAACTATTGCGAGGGTAAACATAAAACCAAATGGACCCGCAAGGGTCCATTTGCTTTCAACCACTGTCCTAGGAGACCCAAAGGTGCTTGAGTTTTTGAGATACCCCTACACAGGCTTAGGACCTTAATACAACCCCACCATACATGAAACAGATTGTTGTAGAAAAATATGTTGTGCAAAAGTGGTGAAATTGACATCCAAAGTTATAAACACAAAACTAAAAATAAAGCCTGTCTGTCTGGGGATTTAGGTATCAAATCTGGAATCATAATAGAAGCTCTGAGAGTTTTGAAACTTTACCTTCTCAAAGCTACGACATCCCTCTACATTCTGCATATGATTACCCTAATGCCAATATGAGATACAGCCATACAGATACATTGCAAATCTATGTAGAATGTCTACTTTACTTTTTAGTCGCTTTGACATGGATTGTCATAGCAACACATATGCAAAGGTAAAGTACTACTGAATCCAGCAATCAAGAAATTGTGAAAGAATGTAGCTTCAACAGCCGTGCAGAGAAATGCAGACCGACTATTATTAGAACATCATGGATGAGGTAACCCAAGCTAAATGCTCAAAAGATATCTTTAAAACAACAAGACACAGGTTGATATCACTTTTCACAGTATTTGATTCCACCTGCTCTATCTGCATCTCATAGCCCAGGCTTTCTGCATAAACAAACAGGTAAAGCATTGCAAATACTTTGGAATAATAATGACATCAATACGACAATTTACCACTAGAGATAAAAAAGGTTCATTGTGATGCTTCCAGGAAAAGGCCTTTTTGTCCTTACCACTTATCCATGACTCACCTGCTCACAATTGCTCAATTATTGCCACTGTCTCTAAATTGAGTTCAAAGCTTGAAAGCTACGAAACATCACTTCAATATAGAAAGTGAAGAAGTTGAAGTAGAAAGTAGACGAAAGTGAAGATGGAAATAGTGACAATAATATGCTTGACTTGCTCCATCTATGCCTGCCCTCTCAGCTTTGTACAAAGGTTTGAGGAAACCGTGAAATGCTTCTCTGAAAAAGCACTTCCTGAGTTCATGATGCCAGACAAAAGTGTGAGGGTCATACCACTCTCCCTCTTTAAAAACAGCTTCAAGAACTGTTCTTTTCTTTATCTGCTGGGCTGGTATGCTTTTAGTATTTGCGGTGATATTTATGACCACTCATTTTGTATGTCTGTAGCAACCAGACAATCTCCATCACAAGTCGATAGGCACAAACCTAACCTTAACCTTAAAGGGGAATTGCACCCCAGAACTTTTTCTCACCTTTTAAGGTAGTGCCCACGTTGGGTAAAGATGAGTGGATGTGTTTGGTTTCACGTTGCCCCCTTCGTGCTGTAAGCCCCTAGCCCCCTGCAGCGTATAATGGCACCGCTGGGATCAACCATAATATCTCCGCGAAAATCCGGTCAAAACTCACAATATAGGCATCAATGGACTCTGTATGCCTTCTACTACACGATCCCGGTGCATTTTGTCCACTTTGACTTGCCGTACTGCAGTTACAGCCAAACAGGATATCAGCCCGGATCCGTCCTTCCGGTTCCTGTTTGGCTGTAACTGCAGTACGGCAAGTCAAAGTGGACAAAATGCACCGGGATCGTGTAGTAGACGGCATACAGAGTCCATTGATGCCTATATTGTGAGTTTTGACCGGATTTTCGCGGAGATATTATGGTTGATCCCAGCGGTGCCATTATACGCTGCAGGGGGCTAGGGGCTTACAGCACGAAGGGGGCAACGTGAAACCAAACACATCCACTCATCTTTACCCAACGTGGGCACTACCTTAAAAGGTGAGAAAAAGTTCTGGGGTGCAATTCCCCTTTAAAAGTAACAGAGGCAACTTTAGTGTGTTTGTGCTGTACTGTTTGTGTTTGTTTTTACAGTGAATCTTGTCTGCAGGACAAAGCATGTGTCTGTCTGCAGGGAAACGGCTGCAGCATTGAAGCAACGTAGAGGGGAAAAAGGCAAAAATATAGCAATAAAGTTGCCTGTGTTACCTTTAACCAGTTACAAACGTTAGGGCAACATTGGCATAACGGTCGCGATCATTGGTTGCAGTCGCATAATGATTTTTCAGCAGTTGGAAAATACCATAAATTAGTCGTGAGCCACATGGGCCACCAGTCGCAAACCATTGGGCCACAAATAACATGACCCAAGATTACAGATCGGCTATTTTTTTGCAAAGACATTCGATCTAAATCCAGTTATAACTCAGTAGTATGCCTTTCTGTGCTCTTTCAGGTAAGAGCCAACGACGCCGATCCCGGTGCGTTCGGCCAGGTGACCTACTCCTTCGTCAACGACATGGGCAAAGACCAGTTCAGCGTGGACGCCAGCGGTCAGATCACCACGCTGGAGAAGCTGGACCGCGAGGACCCGGCCAACCGGGACCTGGTCCTGACGGTGGCGGCGCGAGACGCTGGCGGCCGCGCCGCCTACTGCACGGTGCGCGTCAACCTGCTGGACGACAACGACAACGCGCCGCGCTTCCTGGCCACAGAGTACCGTGCCTCGGTCAAGTCGGACGTGGCCCGCGGACACCTGGTCACCCAGATCCAGGCGCGTGACCCGGACGACGGCGCCAACGCCAAGGTGACGTACTCGCTGTACAGCGAGGCCCACGTCCCCGTGGTGGACATCCTGGAGATCGACCCGGACAACGGCTGGATGGTGACCAAAGGAAGCTTCGGCCACCTGAGGAACTCGGTGCTGTCGTTCTTCGTCAAGGCGGTGGACGGCGGCACGCCCGTGCGCCACTCGCTGGTCTCCGTCTACATCCACGTGCTGTCGCCCGACGCCCTCATCCCGTCCTTCAGCCAGTCGCAGTACGTCTTCAGCGCGCCGGAGGACGCGCCGCTCGGCGCTACCGTCGGGGCGGTGCGGCTCAACGCCGCCCCGGGCCACGGCCCGCTGCCGCCGGTCACCTTCGCCCTGGTCAACGGGGAGACCGGAGAGAACAACCAGGACGGAGTGCTGCTGGTGGACAAGGACACGGGCGTCATCAAGCTGGACAAGCCGCTGGACCATGAGGTTGGACTGACTGATTGATTGATTGATTGATTTATTGATTGGTAGATTGAATGATTGATCGATTCACTCATTTAACCCATTCTGTACGGGGTGTTTTAAGTTTTATTGAAAAATAGCAGGCGTTCACGGCTCATAGCGCTCCACAGAGTGGCGCGCTATGAGCCGTGGACATCTGCTATTTTTCGGGGAAAATTGTGAGATTGCAGCACAAATCTTTCAATATGTTCTTTCAGAACGAATGTTTTGTAGAATCTACAATCTCAGGTCAAAATGGGTTAATTGAATTGTTTGTTAAACTGGTTTTCAACCGCTTTGATAACAATACCCATTGTTTATTGGGCATTTGTAAGTCACAGACAACTATTTGATGACATTTTTTCCTCTCACACCCAACAAAGTATAATATGTTGTTATCATTGGATAAGATTTTGTCCACGTTTCCTTGCTCTATGGATGTGGTGGATTAGGAGAGATAACGAGTGCATTTGGTTTAATTTTACGGTCTTACGATCTTTAATTCATGAGAAGTCTAGACAATTAGAAAATGTAGAAGAACTGCTATTTCGATCAATGTTTATCTGTTAGCTCTCTGAAAATATTCCACGTTTTGGGTCTTATGTGATCAAAATGGAGGTCTGTGGCTCAGATGCCCAAATAAATAATGGATCTTGATATGAAAAGGGTTGAAAACCACTGGCAAATAGAGGGGCAAGAAGACCACATTATCAGTATTCTGAATGTTGCGTCTCATTTCCAGGTCCTCAAGTCGTTCCACTTCAAGGTCACAGCCACCGTCCAGCAGGCCAAGTTGGACTCGGTCACCACAGTGGACGTGGAGCTGAAGGTCCTGGACCTGAACGACAACAAGCCGGCCTTCGAGTCCAACTCCTACGAGGCCACGGTCATGGAAGGGACGTCTGTCGGGACCAGGATCATCCAGGTCCACGCGTCGGACCCAGACTCTGGGGCCAATGGACAGGTAACTGTAGGACTGGGAAGAATTCACTTTATTATTAGACCATGATTCCATACCATGTCGATGTTTATAGGATTCTAATTTAACTCATATTGCAGTTCTTGAAGGTGTATAGAGTTAAATCGGAAAACAAATAATAACCTAGAAACAAAATAGAAAATCACGATTCAAACTTCACAGAAACGAAGAGTTAACAAGTTTAAAGTTTGAATTGTGAAGTTTGAAAGACATATTTTCAGATGGGCAAATACATAATTCCGGGGGTCTATGACATGAAATAATTTGAGAACCACTGACAGAGATTTTTTTTATTGATTGATTATTATAGAAGACATGTTTGTATAATCTGCCTAAGACCTACATGGGTTCAAAATCAGTGAATCAATTATTTGATATATTTTTTAACCAGGTGACGTACTCTTTGGGCCCGTCATCACCGAGCCAACCCGGTTCAACAGCAGGGACGTTCGGCATCGACAGCAACACTGGCTGGATCTCCACGCTGAAGGAGCTGGACCACGAGACGGATCCCTCCTACGTGTTCACCGTGGTAGCCTCGGACCTCGGCGAGAGCCTGTCGCTGTCGTCCACGGCCACCGTGACCGTGGCCGTGTCCGACGTCAACGACAACCCGCCCAGGTTCCTGGAGGAGGGGCGCTACCGCGGCTCGGTGCGCGAGAGCGACCCGCCTGGCGAGGTTGTGGCCGTGCTCAACACCCGAGACGACGACAGCTCTGCCGCCAACCGACAAGTCAGCTACCACATCACCGGTGAGTGTTTAATAACACGTCAGCTACCACATCACCGGTGAGTGTTTAATAACACGTCAGCTACCACATCACCGGTGAGTGTTTTATAACACGTTGTCAGCTAACATGTTAGCTACCACATCACCATGTTTAATAACAAGTCAGCTACCACATCACTGGTGAGTGTTTAACACGTTGTCAGCTAACATGTTAGCTACCACATCACCGTGTTTAATAACAAGTCAGCTGCCACTTCACTGGTCGGTGTTTTGCTTGTGTTTTAATAACCCTGTTGAGAGCTGTGACCACAAAAATGTCTACTTTTTCATTTGAAGAATTATCTGTATTTGGCAGTGGACGCCCATTCTTTCGGGGACCCAGGTGCAAGTATTTGCGTTAAAACATTTCCCTGAAACTTTTGTGGTGAAAGAAACACGGTTTCTGAGAGTTTCTGAGAGGCCACACTGAGAGACACATACAGAGGAGGGATAGTGACTGTATCGCCAGGGAGGCCTAGAGAGGAGGACCAAAGACAAGATTCCTGGATGTATTGTTGGGTCGAGAACATACAGTTGGTGTGAGAGATGAAGAGGCAGAGGTCAGGGTCAGACGTAGGCAGATGATTCACTGTGGTGAATGCCTGAAGCAAAAAGCTGAAAGGAGAAAGATGAGGGGCCAAAATTGGCCTCTGTGCATCTGGCTCTGTCTATATTCTTGCTAATTTACTCAGGATAATCATCAGTACCCATGAGTATTCCGTCCTGGCTCATCTCCAAGTAGAAATAAACATTGCTGTGTGTGTGTGTGTGTGTGTGTGTGTGTGTGTGTGTGTGTGTGTGTGTGTGTGTGTGTGTGTGTGTGTGTGTGTGTGTGTGTGTGTGTGTGTGTGTGTGTGTGTGCGTGTGTGTGTGCGCGCGCGCGTGCGCGTGCGTGCGTGCGTTGCGGGACCGGGGTCATAACACAATATAACGGATGCAACACAATGTATAAGTCGTTCATCTTCTCTGGTGTGTTCCATACAATGTAAGCACACCCTGGGTGAGTCAGACCCAATTCATCAATTCAACCATATAGTATACAGTATATACAGTATATGCAACAATCATTTCAGCCTTGTTGGCCTTGACCTCCGGATAAGCAGTTATTTACGCTATATGAGTGACCTTCGCCCACAGAATGGTAGCTTGCTGAAGGCGGGAGAAGGAGTACATAGAATTAAAGTACACAGTTAAATGGTATAGTAGTAACACCTGGCCCACAGGCAGGGCATTGCTCAATGAATTAGTCACAAACTAGATGCCTCATTGGCCACTGAGTTGTGTGTTGACAGGAGAATTTACACTCTGGAGGGGCGGAAATGCGGCAGAAGTGTGGGAGACATTCTATTCTATTTAAACAGCTTAATTACGTAGTTTTCAAGAATCTACACAATTAGAAAATGTATAGAAAACTGTTATCCAATCAGTAGACCCATGTGTGTTTCATGTCAAAATCAGTCAGGTAAAGTATTTTTTTCCCCTCATTTTTTCATCTATTTTTGGCCACCAGAGGGGGCAAGTGCCCCCTTGATACCTTCCTAAAATTGCCAATGCCGCTATGCCTTGCAAGGGCTCCTGTGAGTGCTTTCCCCTCCTTTATACGACTCTGGGATCTGTGCCCTGTAGGCCAGGTGGAGCTAATCAGTTAATGGCACACACCTCCGTAATGGCCGTGCTCATTGCAGGCCACCCTCTGTGGATTCCTCTTTAATGCTCCCTATTTTCAGTGAGGGGTGAAATTTGGTATGATTACATCACCTCTTTTTTTGTTGTTTCGTTTTTTAAAGGATATCAAAGGTGGTAAAAATTAGTGTAGGAGGCTGTGCGGAAAACACGAGGGTGTGTTAATAACGAGGGACGCTGATCAAAGGCCTGCCTCGGCTGATTTGTTCTCTGCTAATTGACAAGCGGGAAGATAGTAATGGAGCGGGGACCACCTGAGAGGGCCCACAGCCGGGGGGGATGGAGAGAGAGCTAACGACAGACTTTTAATAGGCAGCAGGAAATCCTCCTACTCTGGCAGTGTACTGAGTAGACAGACAGACAGACAGACAGACAGACAGACAGACAGACAGACAGACAGACAGACAGACAGACAGACAGATGGAGGGAATGACTGATGTGTGACCTTCTAGATGACAGCAGAAGAGAATGGAGGAGGATGAAGAAAAGGCTCCGTAGTGAGACTCAGAACACGAACGGTCGGCGTTACGTTTGACTGAAGCATGTGAGCGTCAATGACACCAGACGTGTCATTCTCTGAAAAAAAGCTAACTATTTGACTTTGCTCAGTATAAGATATTATACAAAAAAGAAGAGCAGCAAACCAAGAATGGGACATGGCGGGACAGAAACATTTCTGCTGTCAAAAGATAAGCTTTGGTGGCGTTGACACAAGATGCAGACCTTGTGCCGTGAAAGGGAAAGAGATATGTCTTTTATGTGATTTCAAAGTTTGGGATCGAGACATTCCCTGCCATGTTATTGTTGTTTTATTTTGTTTGGGGGTGTAATCTCTAATGGCAAATGTGCACTGTTTACAAGATATCATCGCTTCTATTAAAAGCCGAGGCTAGATTTTCACACCTCGATGGAAGCCGACCGTTTGGGATTATCACCTCAGAGGCTGCCTCTGCTCCGCGACACCACAGTGGATAAGTCAAATCCAGAGGGTAAATAATGGATAAATGAACACTGCGGATTTCACTGTGCAGTTCACACACGGGTTTTGTGTGTGTGTGTGTGTGTGTGTGTGTGTGTGTGCACGTGTGTGATTGTGCATGCACGTGCGTACGTGTGTGTACATTTTGACCAATCACAGCTCATCTTTCCAGCTTGCCACATGGACTTCAAATGCCAAACACAAAATAAAATCACCAGCATGAAATTTCTTTGACATGTGCTCATAACATAGTGTCTACGGTGGAATTTTATGAAACAAACACTTTGCACATATAGAAAGAGGACAATTCAAGCTTTCCATATACAGTACAATGTTGTTGAGTAATGACGTACGTTGTTTAATACCATACCAGAAAGAACTCTGTTTGGTTAGCCTTGATGGAAACATTGGCTGCGGTGTGTATGAAGTCATTGGGAAGTTCATTCCATATAGTTTTGGAGTCAGTAGTAACTATGCATCACTATAGGATAATAAAAACAATGTCTGCAGCTTTTATGGGTCTGATGTTCTCCTTCATTATGGGATGGCGACCTGGTGAGGCCTGTTCCAGTGTGCAGTTTCATTCCTAGTTACAGAAACTGACGATGGGCGATGGTAACGTAAATGGCCTGAAAAATGCACAACGACTTGCTCATTATTATCTCGTGCAATGACAGTGAAAGTGGCGAATATCTGACGTCCTCCGTTTGAAAAGGTCTCTGCAATCAAAGTCGGTGATTAGACCACTGGAGTGAGTCAAACGAGGTGATTGCCTATTGATAATCCATACCTCTCTCATCTATGAGGATAATGAATGGCAGGTGGTGATTAGAAGTGGATCTAACTCGATGCACCAGTGAGCCCCGCCACATTCTAATTGATCATTCAATTGCTGGTGGAAAGTAACTGAGTACATTTACTCAAGTAACATGGTTAAGTGTGGCTTTGCGGTGTTGGTACTTGGTACGATTTCCAATGCTTTTTTTGTGTTTGATTGCCCCCTGCTTCCACTCTCCAAGTCAAATGAGTGCTTGGTCACACGGTGTGACTCCCATTGGAATTGCATTTGTGGCGGCCAGAAGACAGAACACATAACGTTGATTTCTGATTTGTGGGCACAAGGGCCTAGAGCTCATTCAAATTCACCTCTCTCTCTCTCTCTCTCTCTCTCTCTCTCTCTCTCTCTCTCTCTCTCTCTCTCTCTCTCTCTCTCTCTCTCTCTCTCTCTCTCTCTCTCTCTCTCTCTCTCTCTCTCTCTCTCTCCCTTCCTCTCTCCCTCTCTCTCAGGCCTTTGTCTAGGTGTGTTAGTGTGTCACTGTGCATGTGTGTTAGTAGTCTAGCTGTCTCCTGTTTGGCAGGTGGAACATCTCACGTGTCAACTGCACTGTGTATTTGTGTGTGTACCAGTATCTGTGAGTGTGAGTGTGTATCTACCGTGCATGTGTGTGTTGTGTGTACAGGTATTTGTTGAGCGTGTAATCATAATCTGTGGCCTCGGCTGGGCCAGTTCATCAATCATTAGAGCTGGTGAAGAGGTTACCGATGAAGACTTGATGATGTAGAGCTAATCGATTCCAGGTAGAAGGCTGATTCAAGCCTTGTGTTGAGGCTGGACACTGAGGCTAGCAGACACGTGCTTACAGGCACGTATGCACATGGAACACTTCAGCGCCTTCCTGATCTTTTCCTGAAGGTTTTAGGATTTTGTTCCCCATTTTATTCACTGATTAGCATAGATGTGTGTAACTAGTAACAACTTGTAATATTATTACTTTCCTCTGTAATGAGTGTAATGAGATTACGTTTGATAAAATAGTAATAATATTACTAGTAGTTACGTACGTCATGTTGCTGCTTTTAACAGTATTGCGTTGGAGAACGGAGATGAGCTAATGTGACTTCACTTTGACCTTGAAGAATATATGAAGAACATAAAGAAAGATCTTGTGTGTGTCCTCCATATATTAGGGTTGTAACGATTTGTAAAGTGGGTGATTCTTCTTCTGACTAAAAACATTATGTTATTACTTACCTTTTTTTGCAAGCGGGGTGATGCAAAAGTAATATGTAATATGTTACCTATTACTCATGAGTTCAAGTAATGTAATATTACTCTTCTAAAATAATATAATAAGTAGAGAAAATAAATAATAAGTAGCATATTACTCTCCCAAGTATATTCCCCAACACTGCTGATTGGCGTTGTTAATTCTCCTACTTTGCTATTGACTAGACGTGTCCAGCAGATGAACTCTTATCTATTCAGGGAATCTGAATAGAATGAACACAACACCTTGGCAAATGCTTCCATTTCTCACCGACTGTGTTCTGTTTCTGACAATGTACTCTCAATCTACTGAATTGCCACTGGCAGGACCAGTGAAGTTCTAAAACGGCCAGACGTTGCAGGGTTTTGGTGGAAGTACAACTCTGTCTGCCTTCTCTGTGAATGAACCAGTGTTGCCCTGGTTTGTGGTAGCCTCGCCTAGCCAGCCTTCATCGTAGCCAGGACTTCATGGACATGATGGTGACAAGTCATCCAGATTCATCTGGAACCATGGCTATAACCAACCAGGGACCAGAATGAAAGTTTGGGGTAGGGCATTGCAGGGAAAAAAAGACAGGGACGAAACCATTCATATCCAAGCAGTCATATTGGTATCGCTACACAAGGCTACGGGTTTGTGGTCACTACCCCAGAAAAGAAATGGACACCTGGGCTGTTTATGGTGTTTTGAACTCCTCGTCCTCATGTTTGAACTGTCTGTGCTGTACTATGCCAGTAAGTAGAGCGACAGAATATACTGCAGGTGGCTAATATTGGTATCTTGCCTTTCTGACAATTCCTCTCTTGTGTATTGCACGTGTGTGTGCAGGTGGGAACCGTCGTGGCGCGTTTGCGCTGGGCCTTGTGCAGGGCGAGTGGAAGATGTACGTGAAGGGACCCCTGGACCGCGAGGAGCGCGACCTCTACGTCCTCAACGTGACGGCCAGCGACGGCCTCTTCGTCACACGCGCCACGGTGGAGGTCACCGTCACCGACACCAACGACAACAGCCCCGTCTGCGACCAGGTGAGATGCCGGGACCCTCCTCACATGACACTTTGATGACACTAGGACAGTGGTTTGCAACCGGTGGTTCAGGGACCACCAGTGGTCCTTGAAAGAGTTCCACGTGGTCCCCAGCTAAACGGTGGAAAGTTGGTTAACCAGAGTGTAAACATGAAGCCAAATGTACCCTAGCGGGTCCATTTGGTTCCAGTTAAAATATTCATCATCAGAATTATCCCAAAGTCTACACAACTAGAGAATGTAGAAGATTAATGGTCATTTTGATCTGTATGTTTGACTGTTTTGTTTCCCCAAATCTGGCCTGGAATTGTGGACAAACGCAAAATAAATCTTTAGTTTTGGGTCTGTGGGGCTAAAACATCATCAAATGGTGGTCTGTGGCTCAAATTCTGAATAAATAGTGGGCCCTGGCATCAAAAAGGTTGAAAACCACTGCACTAGGACACAAAGCCCAGTCATGCTGTCTTTGATTTTATCCAAAGTGCTTTGCAAAGATTGTGATTCACATTCAGCCATTCACCTGTCAATTGGAAGTTATTATCGACTCTGACCTGAACTTCAACGCCCATATTAATCAGGTCACTAAGACTGCCTTCTTTCATTTAAGAAACTTTGATGCTTTTTTACTTGTATTTCGTATCTTTATCTTTTTGATTAATATACTGTATATATATTTTCTCTCTATATATATTTTATTGTATTTTGTATTTTTATCTCTTCTGTAAAGCACTTTGTGCTGCATTCGTGCATGAAAGGTGCTCTATAAATAAAGATTATTATTATTATTATTATTAATTTTTGTTGAAGTAGTATGTGGGTTCAATGTGTGTGTGTGTGTGTGTGTGTGTGTGTGTGTGTGTGTGTGTGTGTGTGTGTGTGTGTGTGTGTGTGTGTGTGTGTGTGTGTGTGCGCGCATGCGCGTGTGTGTGTGTGTGTGTGTGTGTGCACGTGCGCGCACGTGTGTGTGTGTGTGTGTGTGCAGACGCTCTACACTGCCTCGATCCCTGAAGACATTGCAGTCAACAGACCGGTGCTTAACGTTGGGGCCACAGATGCTGACGTAGGAGTCAGTGCTTGGATCCAGTACACGTTAACCGGCCCTGGCTCTGAGGACTTCAGCATCGATCTGGACACTGGTATGGGGGCTAACTATTCGTACAGCTCTAGAAAATTTGTCCAGCTACTCTCTGTCTAGCTCTAGAATATAATGAGGACATCCATCTTGTGCGTCTTCATGTTTATTTGTCACTCTCCTCTCCCAGGCGAGGTGAAGACCGCCGTGCCTCTGGACAGGGAGCGGAGCCCCGCCTACCGGCTGGTCGCCCGGGCGACGGACGGCGGCGGCCTGTTCTGCCACGCCGACGTGCGCCTCACGCTGACAGACGTGAACGACAACCCGCCCGCCTTCCTGCTGCCTCACTACACGGCCAGCGTGTACGAGGACACGGCGCCCAAGGCCCTGCTCACGCGCATCCAGGCCATAGACCCTGACGAAGGTAAGAAAAACACACCCATCCAGGCCATAGACCCTGACGAAGGTAAGAAAAACACACCCATCCAGGCCATAGACCCTGACGAAGGTAAGGAAAACACACCCATCCAGGCCATAGACCCTGACGAAGGTAAGAAAAACACACCCATCCAGGCCATAGACCCTGACCGACTACTTGTGATTGCCATGTTGTGCCAATTGATTGTTTGACTCAATCTCCCAAACCTCAACCACACACACCAATGTGTGGTCGTCCAACTATTGCTGAAAGTACACAGACAACAAACACTCCCCCATCGATGCACAGGCAGAGCCGCTGCTGTTAGTCCAGCTGTATGGAATCAGCGTTAAATAGTTTGTCATGAGGCCAAAAGAACAGACAAACTGTCTGGTTTGGACCTTTAATGGCCTTCAGGATCAGTAATAACAATTGGAGGGAAAAAATGAGCATATTATGTAGATCCACAGCTTTGTATCAGCAGCAACTGTCCCATAAAAAACGGTTTACCTCGTGGCTCGATCTGCTTCCAGTCTAGCTGTTAGCCTGGCCTGTATGATGTGCCAAGGCCGGGTCCATCTGCTAGCACAGTGCTGGCTGGCTGGGGTTTGGGCTGGCTGTGAGTCGTCTGGTCAGCACCAGAACAATAACGGTCTGTAAGGCTTTGAAATAATATCACCACTCATTTACTTATTTTACTCCACCAGTGTCATCGAAGTAGAATGCAGATTTAAGTGGTCACTTTGTCGAATTAGAGTAAATCCATCACTGCTACCAGTGGGCAGGCCTGGATTAACAGTGGGACTTAGTGGAGCTTAAGCGCCAGGGCCCACAGCTTGCCAGGGCCCTGCACGAGACTATTTCAAATACAGCCAGGTGTTACGTGCGGCGAGACAGAACCTCCGCTAGTGATTTTGGTCGCCTGGCAGTATCTGTAGCAGTTGATAGTCGATTGGGGGTAGTCAGTTTGGGGTCATATTTTTCAAACTGCCCAAAATGGCAGTAACTCTGTGGGCAGAGCTTAATGGTCAAAGTAACAGATGTGCCCCCCATGAATCAAGGAACATGTAGAAACAAGTTCCACAGACTTTGGCCAAACAAAGCATGAGCAACGCCTGTTCAAGGCTTGATTTGCTATAGCACCCTTTTACCAATTTCAGTAAGACTCGTGTTAGTGGTATTTGGCATCCCCCTCTATCAAACTGTAAAATATCTGCACTTATGTAGTGCATATTATAATGCACTACATACGTGAATGCAGCAATGTACATCAAGTTACATTGTTGGTAGATAATTATTCAAATTGCAGTTGGGGAATTGTACCACTATGTTTGTTAATTTAAGGGCATGAATGAATTAATTGCATTGCATTTCCCAGAACTAAACCTTAATTAAAATTGCAGTCAGGTGCATTTCCCATCTACAGTTTTGTCATGCATTGCTCACAGTCTCATGCAATACAAATGCAACCAAAGCATTGTGGAGGAAGCTAAAAATATCTCCCATTCAAGCTATTTAGCAGAAAATAGGCAATCAGTGTTGTGAAACAAAATGCAAAGCAGACAGAATATAGCCTATTATTGGACCAACTCCAACTTTTGCCGGAAAGCATTAAAATGTAGATCATTTACATGAAACCCTAGAGAGCAGCAGCACACCATGGAAGTTATCCAATTTGATGAAATGCTTCACTTTATTACGCAAGTCGACAGACACCTGCAAATCATTTGGTGTGGGGATTGCATGTGTAAATTGGGGCTGTGTAGGGGCTGTGTAAATTGTACCTTCAAGAATGTGGAAACTGTAGAAAATATCGTTTCTATTTCTCTTTTCTATGTGCCATATGTTCAGACATTCTCTTTTGTGGTCAGAAGTGACTCCAACTTGGGGTCTACATAGTATAACATGAAATACAGCTTAATATTATTATAATTAAAGGTAATAGAGGCAACTTTAGTGTGTACAAACACTGTCTTTGTTTAAGAACAGAATCTACAGTAACTCCACCTCACCTCCACTCTACTGGCTCATTATGAATCTACTGTGCAGTGACTGGCTAAAACACTGCCTCACCACACACAACCGCTCCCTGTCACAAATTAGCACCACCTTTCCTTAGCCCGACGAATGATTTGTTTTCATGATTCATTGACAACAACAAAGTTCTGGACCATCTGCAGAACAAAGCAAGTGTCTGTCTGCAGGGAAACAGCTGCAGCATCAAAGTAGAAGCAACGTAGAGGGGAAAAAGACAAAAATATAGCTATCTATCCATTTTGATTTTTGGCTAAAAAATTGCCTGTATTACCTTTAATGTAGTAAGAAATGTCTCATTAAAAGCGGCCTGTGTAATGCATGCAGTACAGTATAAATGCCAAGACAGTGTTCTTCACATATCAATACATGCAGGGTTGTTCTTTCCAAATGGAATCAAAATAAGGAAAAGACCTTTTTATCAAATCAAAATGGTTGGGTGCATTATGGCTGCCGAGGAGAGTTCAGTAGAAGTTCACAGCGTTTGTGAGAGGGAACTGTGCACTGGTCAAATCGCTTTTTGAATGGGCTCTTGAGAATGAGAGAAATCAAAGGTGCCAAAATGAAACCATTTTAATGGTGAACTATGGCTGCTTTAGTGCGTCTGTCTGTCTGTCTGTCTGTCTGTCTGTCTGTCTGTCTGTCTGTCTGTCTGTCTGTCTGTCTGTCTGTCTGTCTGTCTGTCTGTCTGTCTGTCTGTCTGTCTGTCTCCATTGGTGATGACACCATTTGCCAAAACGGAACAGATGTATCATGCCTGAATGTAACATTTCCCAATTGGAGAGGGGGCAGGCGAAAATGGTATGGGGGGCGACTTCAGTCGCACCCATACCATTTTCTGTTACAGGACTTATATTAGGCAAGTAAGCATCAATAATAAGGTCAAAAGTTGCAACAGACACGCAGCATGCATAAAGCTAAAGGTCCGACTCGGACTCAGACAGTGGCCTTGTGGTTAGAGTGTCTGTCCTGAAACTGGGAGGCCGGGTCATACCAAATACTGTAAAAATGGGAGCCTTTGCCCATGCCTAGATGCAGCCCTGAGATGTACAATTAAACAACATGATGCAATGTTAGCTTGTTGATCAGCTCTTTTCTTTTGGCAACCATGATGCAACACCACCAGCAATTAGGCATAATGGTGTGTATCTGCAGGCAGATGGGGCAGTGTTATTCTGATTAGTCGCACAGGTTCCTCACAGTTCCCGTCTCTGCGGTCGTCCCTCCAAAAGAGCAGACTTTCAGTGTTTCTGTTGAGCAAACAGCTGTCTGAAACCCAGAGAACACTGCGTCCCTTTTGCTCTTATCTCATGCAGAATATCTTCCTGCGTGGAAGAGCCATCTGTCTTGTAATGCCTGCGCCTCTAACAAAACACTATATTTAAATAAACTCATTGAGTTCAGGCTCATGTTTTTTTCAATCTACCCACAACATCAATTGCACATGTTTTTGATTGTGTACTTTTCTTACACATTGGTTGTTGAATAGTGATGAGGTGAACGGTGGTGTGATTGCCTCTGAAGAAGCCGCTCTCTCCCACCATAAAGTAATTTTGAACAAACTTCAACTCGAAGGATACTGGATTTTAATGAGGCATTGGCCAAGAACATTGCAATTTAGACCTGACCTTGTTGGCTCATGTCAGGCCTGAGTTTGGCTTTTGAGCGCAAATCAGTATTGTTTAATCCATGTCTCTCCAAATGATTTGATATCCCCTTTCCCCCTTTTTTAATGGGCAGTAGAAATTCTCAAGCTGTAGTCACCAGTATGATCAATGCAGCCAGTTTGGACATTTCCACATAATAGCTACCGCAATTAGGTGGCTAGAAAATCCTGAAACAAAATTAATGCTGAAGAGAAAACATCCTAATATTGGCATTTTCTCTCCTCCATGTCATCAGTTCCCATACCCGTATTCATCATCTGAATTAGTCCAAGTCTACACAACTAGTAGACTAATGGTCATTTTGATCTGCCTGTTTTGTTTCCCAAATCCATATTGTGGACAAAAGCAAAATAAATCTTTAATTTTGGGGTCTGTGGGGCTAAAATGTCCCCAAATGGTGGTCCGTGGCTCAAATGCAGAATAAATAGTGGGCTCTGGTATCAAAAAGGTTGAAAACCCCTGCATTAGATAATTGACGTTGCATGGAAAAATAGGTGACAAAAAAAGTGTGATAAAAATACAAGAGTCCCTATTTAATGGGTTCCCTTCCCCTCTCTCCTCCTCCTCTTCCAGCCGGTCCCAGCCGCAAGGTGACGTACTCCCTGGAGGACTCCGCCGGCGGCTCCTTCTCCATCGACAAGTCGTCGGGCATCGTGGCCCTGGAGCGCGTGCTGGACCGCGAGGTGCAGCCGGCCTACCAGATCACGGTGCGGGCGTCGGACCAGGGCTCGCCGGCGCGCCTCTCGTCGCTGGTGAACGTCACCATCACCGTGCTGGACATCAACGACAACCCGCCCGTGTTCGAGCGCCGTGACCAGCTGGCCACGGTGCCCGAGGACGTGGGCCTGGGCACCGAGGTGCTGCGGGTCTACGCCGCCAGCAAGGACATCGGCACCAACGCAGAGATCACCTACACCATCCGCTCAGGCAACGAGCACGGGAAGTTCCACATACACCCGCTGTCTGGTGAGTGGACCGCTCCCAATGAGCTCCCATGCAACGTCTGTGGTGGTTTTCAACTAACCAGTGGTCCGGGGACCACCAGTGGTCCTTGAGATGGTTCCACTTGGTCCCCAGGCTAATGATGCAGAGTTCTTTAACCAGATGTAACTCTTTGAGAGTGTAAAAATGACACTCTCAAAGAGTTTCATTTTACACTCTCAAGAGTTAATACTCAAGAGTTTTACACTCTCAAGAGTTAATATTTTGATCACCTGAGTTAGCCCAAGTCTTCACAAGCGTAGAGAACGTAGAAGACTAATGGATATTTTTTGTTCTATGTTTGCCTGTTTTGTTTCCGCAATCCAGCCTGGAATTGTGGACAAAAGCAAAAGAAATCTATAGTTTTGGGGTCTGTGGGGCTAAAATGTCCTCAAATTGTGGTCTGTGGCTCAAATGCTGAGTAAATAGTGGGCCCTGGTATCAAAAAGGTTGAAAACCACTGTTCTAGAGTCTGTCTGTCTGATGGGAAACTGAGTTTTTAGTGTAGCCAGGTATAGTGTCACGTAAGTCTGACAGGTAAATGTCAGCCAGGTATGTCCTCTCATTGGCTGCATGGCAGCAAACCAGGTCTGGGGCCTTGTGTGTAGGCCAAAAGCCTGTACCACCAGGCTTGGGCTTACCAATTAATTACCCGTAATAAAAACAGGCATCAAGAGCTTGAACTCATGATGGACATAGCAGGGGAGTACAGTAACATTTTTAATTGGGGGGTCAGTTGATTTCTGGACTTTTTGGTTTTAATAGGTAATTATTTTTGTGTCTGGTGGCACAGGCTTTTGGCCTACACACAAGGCCCCAGACCTGATTTGCTCCATGCAGCGAATGAGAAGACTTACACTACACCTGGCTACACCATAGCTGTTCGAGTGTACCAGCCATGGAATGATTTGATTTTTTTTGTATTAATGTGAGGCAAAACTGAACGTCACAATTCAACAGTAGCAACGATTACACATCAAAAATAAGAAATAAATAGATCCTATCCTGTTAGCACGGGAAAAAGAATAAGATGTGCAGATTTAGAATCAGATGGCACTACTTAATTCATTAAAACTGCCAGGTGCTGGAAGCAAACCCAGACTTAACCAAATTGACGGTGCATGAAATGTGCTGTGAGTTGAAAAAGGACTTTGTACAAGCGAACCTCGTCTCTCTCTGTGCTGGGCCTCCCAGGTGCCATATCTGTGTCCAAGCCTCTGGACTATGAGGTGTGTAAGGACTACTTCCTGACGGTGGAGGCGCGTGACGGCGGCAGCCCGCCGCTCAGCGCCGTCACCACCGTCAACGTCAACCTGACGGACATCAACGACAACGCGCCTGTGTTCAGCCGCGACCTCTACACCGCCGTGGTGTCGGAGGACGCCGCCATCGGAGAGTCGGTGGTCAAGGTGAGTTCTTGGGTGTTTCGTTTTCTGCACATGAACCCTGCAAGGCCCAGATGTATTACCTACTTGCAAAAAGTGATTTATAGATTGTACAAAACGTTCGCTCTGAAAGAACATGTAATATTCATAGATTTGCACTACGTTTTCACGATTTCCCCTGTTGCACGCTGTGAGCCGTGAACACTTGCTATTTTTCAATAAAACTTAAAACACCCCATACAGAATGGGCTAAAATAATTATAATAAATTCAAATTGGGAGAGCTTTCAAAATAATGAATGTAGATGTTCAAAGTTCAAACGTGAAGTTCAAAGGTTAAAAATCAGTCAAGATTGCACTAAGTCCAGATATTATTTAATTGTGTTAATTCCAGCTTCTGTGAGTGGTATTTATATGCAAATATCATAAGCAATGGCAACGAAGGACTAAACTCATCCCATGCCGACATCAAGCTATTGAAACAATCAGTGTCTCCAAGGACTATGCAGCCCCGCCGAGCCATCAGAGGAAAAAAAAAACAGTAAACACGGACAAATTGTGGTCGCAGCCACCTATGGTTTCCGTTCCTTCCCCACTGCAGCGCGGCTGTTACAAGCAGTGTTGCCAACTTGGCGCATTTGTCGCTATATTTAGCTTTTTTCAGACCCCCCCCCCCCAGCGCCAAAATTAGTGAAAAACTCCTGGTGGAAAATCTAGTGCTTTTTTGCCGATGAGTTGGGGCGAAATTGGTTGACAGGCGCCAGAGATGAAACTCCCTCATTTTTCACATTTTTTCCTCCTATGACAGTGGTTACATCTGGTTAACCAGATGTAACTCTTTCAGAGCGTAAAAATGAAACCAAATGCACCCGCAAGGGTCCATTTGGTTTCATTTTTCACCATCAAGAGTTAAAATATTCATCATGTGTGTTAGCCTACACAACTAGAGAATGCAGAAGATTACAGTAATGGTCATTTTCTTTTTTTCCCCCCTTTTTAAATTTATGCAGGTTTTACAATAATAAATAAATACATTTTTCCATTCAGGTAATAAGCAATAATAAGCATATTAATACAGAGTGTTTTTAATGGTAATTTTCCCCTTCCAGACAGACAAGCATCTAGCGCATCCTAGTGCGTTTTGGAAATGCCACTAGTGCATTTTAGATTTTGGCAGTTGGCAACACTGGTTACAAGACACATGGAGATGGATGGCCGCGGAGGAGTCCCACGGCTACCTTCTGTTCCCTGTGCTTAGTCTTAGTTACAGCCACTCAAACACTGAGTCGCACTGCTACCTGACTGACCCAGAACCGTACGGATTCAAACGCCACTGAAGCTGTACCCGCTGAGCTACCAGGCCACAGCGCCGCGCTCCATGCATCACTGCAAAGGCCAGGAGCCTGATAATGACTATGCGGCATGTTTTCTGTGTGTGTGTGTGTGTGTGTGTGTGTGTGTGTGTGTGTGTGTGACTATGTGTGCCTATGTGTGTGTGTGTGTGTGTTTTGATGGATCATGTCATTAGACAATGAAATGCAAACAGCACACGGTACAGGCAAGCACAGCACCTCTCCAAAAAGGACAGCACCGAAGAAAGACCTTTATGTGTGTGTGTCTACTGTATTCAAGTACATACAGTACATACATACATTCATCCACACAAAACAACAATGATAACAACAATTGAGATACTGTGTCTCAAACTGTGTGTGTGTGTGTGTGTGTGTGTGTGTGTGTGTGTGTGTGTGTGTGTGTGTGTGTGTGTGTGTGTGTGTGTGTGTGTGTGTGTGTGTGTGTGTGTGTGTGTGTGTGTGTGTGTGTGTGTATTCTGTAGCTAACAGCAGAGGATGTAGACAGTCAGGTGAACGGAGCCATCCTCTACTCTATCGTCAGCGGAGACAGAGACAACCAGTTCTTCATCGATCCGCTCAGTGGCATGATCAAGGTTAACAAGCAGCTGGACCGCGAGACTGTAAGCAAACCGACACACACACACACACACACACACACACACACACACACACACACACACACACACACAGACACATGCATTCACACGCACACACACAGACACTCTTGCACCGTTCCCTAATTTTCGGGAATTATTGTCAATGTCTTGCCTGTTATGCACGCTGGTGTCGTGTGCGGAACTAGCTTCAACCCCACTGCGCATTTCAGTGCAAACACCGTCTTGTGCTTGCTTGTAGCTCTGCTAATTTTAGGTGTGGAACACAGCATGCAACAAAGTATGAATCAGGCACTACAACTGCAGGGAGTCTCACACGTGGACGTACACTTTTACATGCACAAAGAAGTGCACAAATAGTGACAGCACTGGTTGTGTACTGTGCATCCTTGTGCGCACAGTTCACATAAGACAGACCAATACACATTACGGTCATGTCAAGTCCTTTAATTGTTATCCCATGTCCTTTAATTATTAGCCCATTTAAACAAACAAGTTGAAACAATGTGCTTTCTGATTAAAAACGATCACACCTGTGTGAAGTGAGTGGGGCACCCCCCCCCCCCCCAGTAATGGCCCAGGTGCTTATTGTAGTGTTCTCTGTTCCATTTTACTCTGTGCTGTACTCTACTGGTCACTTTAGATGTTGCAGCTTTTTTGTGTATATGGACATAGACTTTCATCCTCAGAAAAGCATACAGACAGACAAAAAGACCTCATTAAAACATAAAGCAACAATACTTATTATGAATACTGAACAAAAACATCAAAAGGAGCATAAGAGCAGTGCCATTTACACAGAAACAACGGTCCTTGGCTTATTGCAGAGCCACTGAGCTTCTGTCTTCTGGAATGACATCAAGTGTCCTTCATTATTGTTCTGTACCTTTTGATGCAAAGGCACCAGCAATGCCTGGTAAATTCCTGGAGAATTATCCCCAAGAAGCTCAAAACAGAGCCTGATAGAGACGAAGTAAAAAGTTACTATTGTTGGTTTCCCTTCCTATCCCCTTACCCGCTGGTAGTGTCCGAAATCACTCCCTATAAGCACTATATAGTGCATGCAGTGCATGTCTGAGTGAATTTGGCAACTTTTCTACACCTAGGAAAATATAGGTAGAGATTTCGCCTAAGAAGCAAAAGGTCCCAGATTCAGTACCTCAACTGCCTTAGAGTTGTTTTTCCATTGAGTTCACTATGGGCCCCTATATGAAATGAGTATGGAGTGCTGAATGAGTGAACGTATCAGACAAAGTCTCTCTCTCTCTCTCTCTCTCTCTCTCTCTCTCTCTCTCTCTCTCTCTCTCTCTCTCTCTCTCTCTCTCTCTCTCTCTCTCTCTCTCTCTCTCTCTCTCTCTCTCTCTCTCACTCTCTCTCTCCTCAGATAGACTAGACTAGATCTACTGTAGTAAGACAACATTAATAGGCCCGTATTGATTAAATCTCTGTTGGAGTTTCACCTACCACTTTTTTTTCGCAACGATTTCCTTTCTGTTATGAGGAGGTTATTTGCAGGGTTCGCTTGGTTGAAGGATATTCCTATCAGTGACGCTCAGTGAACTGATAAATCACAGCTAAACATACTTCAATATGATTTACATGAAGCGCACGCTTGAGCACACACACACACACACACACACACACACACACACACACACACATGCATGCACACGCACATGCACACACACACACTCACACACACACACACACACACACACACACACACACACACACACACACACACACACACACACACACACACACACACACACACACACACACACACACACACACACACACACACACACACACACACACTGTCTGTCCACCAGCTCTTTTAAAATTTAACTTCCTGGACCTGTATTTTTTATATTTTTCCCCCCTTCCTTTATGCGGGCGCGCTTGAAGTTTTCAGATGTGTTCGGATTCCCATCATAAAGAATTCATGAGTGCACGCCGTGGTGCAAACGGATGTGAGCGTGCTCAGAAAGAGAACGATCAAGTGGCAGGGCTTGTGGGGGATCAAAGCGTTAGGCTGATGAAAGAAGTGTGTTTGGGGGTTATCAGACAGAGAGCACCCCCCGTGTGTGTGCGTGTCTGTCTGTGTGTGTGTGCATGTGATTGAAAATGTTAAAGTTACGTAACTTAGCAGTTTTTGCAGACATGGTATGTTGTTCATAACTTACATTAAGATTCATGATAACTACTCTTTATGTATATGATGCAGCACCATGTTCTTGTTAAGGATTAATGAAGTGAGTTTAAGTGTGCATGCGTGTGTGCGTGTGTGCGTGTGTGTGTGTGTGTGTGTGTGTGTGTGTGTGTGTGTGTGTGTGTGTGTGTGTGTGTGTGTGTGTGTGTGTGTGTGTGTGTGTGTGTGTGTGTGTGTGTGTGTGTGTGTGTGTGTGTGTGTGTGTGTGTACTGTATGCACACACAATGTGCAGTTGTGCACAAGTTAAAAAACAGTACAAGGTAAACTTATTTTACTTTATGGAGGGAAGGCCATGTGTCACAGTGACATTTAAACACAAGACACAGGGTAATAGTGCGTAAAAAAAAAAAAGTTCAAAATAAATCAAATAAAACAATCAAACAAAAATCTGAAAAACTGAGCTTGTTCTGCCCTGTATCTCTACATGTCTGTGTATGAGTCACCCAGCAGTACATCCATTGCAATACATCTATCACTAGTGCATACTGTATATGAATAATGTTATGCAGTCTAATCGACAATGAGCATATGGTTGGATAATCTGTTGTCTTATCTACAGCGAGCATATGGTTGTTGGATATGTCTGTCTTTTTTTTTTCTCGTTCTTTCTTTTTCCATCAATTTAACCCCTATTATACAGGTCTCGTTCTCAAGAAAGCCCTGCTTTAAATAGCAATGGCAGCAAGTAACAAGTGCAAAGAGACAATAAAAAACATGTGAACATGTTACCAGCTCCTGTTGGCCTGTAGCCTAGCCTGTATATGAGAGTATATGAGTCAGGGGCGGATGTAACATTTCCCAAATGTTACATCTGGGGGGGGCAGGAGAATGGTATGGGGGCGGCTTCATCACCCGTGGCGCGAAGCCGCACCCATACCATTTTCACTTACAGGACTTTTATTAGGCAAGTAAAGCATCAATAACAACATCAGTTGTTGTTGAAGTTGCAACAGACACACAGCATGCATAAAGCTAAAGGTCTGACTCGGAGAGTTTTCTGTTTTCAATGATGAAATGCTGTTGGTTTAGTGGTGACACAACTGTAGTTAGTTAGTAGCAGTAGTAGTGTTTCATATCATTCTAAATATAAGCAATCTAATTTGAAATATCGTGGGTTGTTTTGCATGCCATCATGTTTGGTGGGGCAGGCTGGGGATTTAGCCCCCCCCCCCCCCCCCCCCCTATGCCCATGACTAGATCCACCCCTGATATGCCTGTGTGTATGAGTGCATGCACAACCTCATGTTTGTTTACCACAGGCCCGTACACGTGTGTATTTGCTTGCGATTCCTTTCCCCTCATCAACCGTTGTGGGACAGCGATATTCAAAGTGATTCCTTCTCTCTAAGCTGGTTGTGAGTTGTTTTCTACCTCTGGTTTTGTACTCTTTCATCTCCCAGAGGCACACTATTTCATTTTCTCGAACTGAGTGTGTCTACTTTTATTATTATGCAGCAATATAAAGAAAAATACAAACACCCCGCAGCTAGTTTACCGGGAGAGAGCTGAGCAATGTGCACACAGCCAGAGAGTGCGGAGTGTGTGTGTGGATGTAGTCTTGTATCGCTCACAGTGTCCCGCAACGTTTCACTACAAAACAGGGAGAAAAAAAACAACTCTGCTCGATTTTGCCTATGACAACATCAAATTAACCATACCAACGAGTCACCAGCATACTGCGCTCACAGGCGTTTTTATTTTATTTTATTTTTTTATGTTTCCTCCAGAAAATATTCTCCAAAGCAAACGAGAGGCATATTCACCACCAGCGACTCACCAGCTTGCACTCGTCCGAAGTGTTGCAGGGCAGGGGCATGAAATTATTCTGTGATAAATGTCCCATTAACGCGTGTCAGCATGGCTCTAGGTGTGACCGAATTGATTTGCATGGAAATCGTCGCCGTTTTTTAAATTATTTTATTTTCTATATCCCATTACATCAGCCGTGAAATTAGATCAAATTCCAACCGTAATGAAGTAACTTACTGCGGAGGGGAGTTAAAATATGGCATTTGGAAAGGAAGGGGGGGTTTTGGCACGTTAATGAAGATTATCTGGTGGGTGTTGTTAAACAGGGAAAACGAGCCAAGTGAGACGGTGTCCTTTTAAACAAGTACAGGCTGAATAATCTCTTCAGAATTAACATTTTATTCATTTTTGCTGTTATCCAGGACATGCGTTTGCTGTGTCCTGTGTACGAATGCGTGCTGTGTGTTACCCACTGAAAGATAACGTATCTTTCTGGTCACTTGAGTCACAGGAGTTTGGTCTTGTCTTTCGCGCAATTTAGGTCAAACCACGAGCAAATGGTCGAGAGGAATCACTGCTAGAGTCATAACAATCTTCTCTTATGGTTGCATACATTTTCTATTGGGGGGCCACGGGCTAATGAGTGTCAAATTTGGGCCTCCTCGACTTGAAGGCAGGTCCGGATCTAGGCATGGACGAGGAGGAAGGAGGGTGCCCCTGACTCACATGCCCTCATGTTATGCTTAGCTGTGATTGGACCATAGCAGTTTGGGGAGGGGCTTACCTAAAGTTCTATTGTGGCACCACTAAACCAACACAATTTCATCATTCAAAACAGAAAACTCTCTGAGTCATACTCAGACCTTTAGCTTTAATGCAAGCCACGGTTGCAACTTCAACAACAACTGATGTTGTTATTGATGCTTACTTGGCTAATATAAGTCATATATGAGATATCTTGTGGGTCACATAAGTAAAGAATTGAAATGAAAATGGTATGGGGGCGGCTTCATCGATGAGCCCGCCCAATACCATTTTCGCCTGCCCCCCTCAATTGGGAAATGTTACATCCAGGCCTGTTTTTAGAGGGGATATCATGGCACATCTTTAATGTTTTCTCTCCCTCCCACCCTGCAGGTGTCAGGTTACTCCTTAGCGGTCAGAGCTCTGGACAGTGGCATCCCAGCCATGTCCTCCACCGTCATGGTCAACATAGACATCTCTGACATCAACGACAACCCGCCCACCTTCTCCCCGGTCAACCTCACCACCGTCATACAGGTAATGCTTTCATTTTCATTTCCATTTAGTTTAAACATTTTGTTTTCAATTTGAGTTTACTTTTGATTTGTGATTAATTATGTGAAGGCTTAAAAACAAATAGGTAATCTGTGTGGTTTTATTGTAATAATAATTGGGCCAGGGGCGACGTTTTAATTGTTCAAAAAATCCAGTGAAAATAGCCTAAGCCTGCTATTCTTAGTGGTGACTCAATTGCACCCAGAAAACCTGAGCCCAGATTTTTCTTCTGTCTTCTGAATAATTATTAGCCTCAAAAGGTGGTGACATCACAGATCAAGATCTGAATCTGTGCATTTAAGAAAATGCGTTTAAAACTATGAAAAGTATTTTTCATAGGTAATGATTTTATTTTATTTTTCTACCCCCTATGGTTCACGATTGGCACTACCCATTAAGACCTGACGTTTTGCTGTCAGTGGTTGTCAAACCTTCATGACACTCAGCAGAGTGAAGTTTGTGGTCGCCAGTGGCACAGGGGTAGAGTGATCGAATGGGAACACCAAGTCTCCTGATTTACACTGGCAGCCAAATCCAGCCTGAATCAGATCTGTGTCACTCACATAGAAATCCGATGGTTTAAATGAGTCTAACGCCACATGACACATTTTAAACAAATAAGATGATGTGGCTCAGATGTGACTCAGGCTGGATTTGGCTGCCATTCTAATTCAGGACTTAGTGTCTTTGAGCAATAGTCTAAACCCCTAATTGCTCCTGATGTACAAGTTGGTTTCCTCTGTTTCCTCAATGTGTGAATGGGTGGATGTAACACACAATCTCTGTAAAATGGCCTTGGATAGAGGCACTGTATAAATGCACCGTTAACCATTTAGGTACAGTGGCCCTAACGCAGACAGTGGCTGTTGCTCTTTCAGGAGAACAAGCCGATTGGAACCAGCATCGTCCAGCTGTCTGTCATCGACCAGGACTCCTCCCACAATGGTCCGCCGTTCGACTTCCACATCCTGTCTGGAAATGAAGGCGGAGAGTTCGTGCTGGAGCAGGACGGCACACTGTTGGCCAACCAGGTGTTCCGGAGGGACCTGGCCACAGAATACGTTATTCACATTCAGGTGAGAATACAGTACATCCTCCACCAGCCTAGAGGGGCAGCGGACTGGCCTTCAATTCATGAGGAGTCCAAGCTTTTCACCTGACAGGGGGTTGGGCAGGATGTGTGGAAGGAACACCACATTGGAACCAGTTCCTGTCCCATCCACTCTATAGTGTATACCACGTATGCCCAAAAGGTAGATCGTGATCTACCAGTAGATCACACAGGCCATGCAGGTAGATCACATGACAGTCCCCTAAAGTGTATAGATCTGTACACTCTCAAGAGTTAATTTATATTTAAACATCTGAATTACGTAATTTTCAAGAGTCCACACAATTACAAAATGGAGAATAATTGTTATTTTGAAGAACGTTTTGCCAGTTCTCTTTCGCAATTGTGGACAAAAATGCGAAAGTTCTTAGTTCACAAACGGTGAACTCAAACCTCAAAATAGTGTTTTCAAACGTCATTAAAAGCATATACAGGAAAACCCCATAGCATGTACAGGAAATTCTCCCCCTCTATTTTTCATTATAAGTGCATTATTCTTAAACACTATAACAGTAAGTAACACCATCACCAACTATTTCAAAGCTCAAACTTTCTAGGGGGCCTTGAAATGGATCTTCAGTAATGGAACAATCACATTTTTGATGTGTAGATCTTGTTGAGCCGGTCATTTTCAAAGCAGCTCTCAAGTCAAAAAAGTGTGGGCACTCCTGGTGTATACTCATATCTTCACTGTACATGCATCTCGTTAAACGGATGTTAGGTCCATGTCTTACTTATGATCCTTGTCAGCAATTTCTACGTATTTCATGCATTACCATATGTTGTTTATGCTTAATGTAAATCACTCAGCATTAAGAGCGTCTGCTGAACACCCGGATTGTAACTGTAAATGGTGAAGTGGTTTTGTTCTCATTAGTAATAGTAAAAGTATTCATAAAGATTGCTATCATGCGGCTCAATGAGGCGTGGTAGACCATCACCACACTGAAGATATGCACACTGTGTGGAGCAATACATACACCACTGCTGCATTGTTCACAGATTACACACGTAATTATAACTTACTATCTATAGCCAGAGATTGAACAGTGAAGGCTACGCTGTTATTAGATGCTGTCTCATTACTGTGTTCATGCCATCATTCCTTCTGCGTGCGCAAGTCTGCGGTTATGTTTGTACAGCTGTCCATCAACATTCCCTCACATAATGTCTCAAAATAGATTCTAGGAATGATCAGTGACTGCACCATTCCATTACCTTTAGTCCACTGGTTCCCAAACCTTTTCATGTCAATTTGGGATCCCCAAATTGACACTAATTAGCCTGCAGACCCCATGAAATGAAAGATGTTTACAGCTCTCAACTGTTTAATTTCAAGGCCCTGCAGTGTGATCTTCATCAGGCTATGGACCCCCATTTAATAGCATTTCCAGCGCTGGGACCACCAACTGTGTTGGTGTTGTAAAATCAATGTTACGTGAGTGTACGAGTGGTCCGATTGGTTCCACTCACAATGTTAGAATGTATTCTCTTGAAAGAGAATAAAGAATGAATACATATTGTCAGTATATATTTTTTTAATTTATAAGAATTATACATGACATACAAAACAGATATAAGATCCATAGTATTATTTTGTAAAGTGACTTGTATGAAAGGTAGCACTTTCAAGAGTTTGTACAGTATATTACAGTATATACATTCTATATTATATGACATTCTTATAATATTTTCCAAATGGGGAAACTATTGCACGCATCCAAGAAGCAAAGTTGTACAAATGGGAATGAAGGAAGAGCCTGATCATGAAATGTCCATTTCGTTAACCTTCAAGGGTCCATTTGGTTTAATTTTTTACGCTCTCAAAGAATCATTTAGCCTGGGGGACCACCTGGAACTCTCTCAAGGACCACTGGTTGAACCCCTTCTCCTCTCCTCTCCTCTCCTCCTCCTGCTCAGGTGAAGGACTCCGGTAAGCCGCGTCTGTCCTCCTCCTCCACGCTGACAGTGCGTGTGATTGAGGAGAGCCTCCACCGGCCCGTGGCACTGCCGCTGGAGGTGCACATCGTCACCATGGAGGATGAGTTCCCCGGCGGTGTGATCGGACAGCTGCACGCCACGGACGCTGACCCCTACGACGCTCTGACCTACGGACACGCCCCTCCTGCACAGGTTAGTGTGGACAGATTGGGATTTATTTGTTTACCACTAGTTAGTGTCTCTGGGCACTATTTTGATTCTCTTAAGTTTCAGGTCTTAAATCAAAACTTGGAAGTGTGGCAAAGCTGTTTGTTTTGAGTGGCCAAACTTGCCACGCCTCCAAGTTTTGACTTAAGACTTAAGACCTGAGACTTAAGACAATCAAAATGGGGCCCTCTGTGTCCCATAATTCCTATATATGGAGATTTTTGGTTGTTTCTTTCTTTCTCTTTTTAGTTTTCTTTATTTAGTTTTAGTTTTAGTTAACACTGCTATTATTATTTTAATTTTCATAATAAAGACACTAGAGTGTGTATGTCAAACTCAAGGCCCGGGAGCCAAACCAAGCCTGTGAATGAAATGTCTTTAGCCTGTGGGATGATATTTAATTACCATTATAACTGGTCCTCTGGTATATTGCAGAATGCAACTAGATGTTTTACTTTCTTATCTCAATTGATTTACTTTTTCATTAGAGTCTGAAAGCAGTGCTTGGTTATTACCATAGAAACTGAGTTTTAATGATGCATTTTCATTTTTCTAATGCATGCTTGTCCTTGTGTAAACCAGTGGCCCTCGACGTACCAATGTTTCTGTTTTGCCCCACTCTGCATTTGAGTTTGACATCCCTGCGCTAGAGTGTCCAGCAGATGAGCAGATTTTACCCTGAAAAGACCGTTCTGATGTTAATAAGTCTTTATAATATATATTATAGATATAATCTATATTATAGATATAATACTGTATATCTATAATAACTTGCTCCGCTCACCCCAGGCCCAGCGAAGCCTCTTCAAGATCTCGCCGCGTGATGGCAAGATCATTGCGCTGGGCGGGCTGGACGCAGGCCGCTACGCGCTCAACGCCAGCGTGAGCGACGGCCGCTTCGCCGTGCCAGTGCCCGTGAGCGTGCACGTGCGGCAGGCCTCGGCGGAGATGCTGCGTGAGGCGGTGACGGTGCGCTTCGAGAGCGTGGCGCCGCACGACTTCGTGGCCACGCACCTCCGGAGCGTGCTCAAGGTCAGTGGGTGCAAGGGGATGGGAAAGTGATTCATAGTCATTATAAATGACTATAAATCACTTTCCCCATTTATATTTATAGGGACACTTCATCCTATTTTGCAATGAAATATATGTTCATGACATTTAGAAGATTTCCTTTTCGTTCATGTGCGTAATATGAGGCTTTAGAAGTGTTTAGAAGCAGTGAGCCCCCTGCGGTGTCTCTGATGTCATGGACACTGGGCTCACTGCTCCTCCTCGTGGCTAGGGGGGGCTGTCTTACTGAGACGTTTAGTCCAGGAAGGAAGTGACATCAGAGAAACATTCACTGCTACAATGTGCATATCAACATAAACAATCACTAACGAAAACTAGATAAGAATCTAAAATACAGGCCGAGATGTAACATTTCCCAATTGGGGGCGCAGGCGAAAATGGTATGGGGGGGCTTCTGCGACAAAGCCGCCCCCACATGATTTTCTGTTAGAGGACTTATATTAGGCAAGTAAGCTTCAATATTAACATCAGTTGTTGTTGAAGTTGCAGCAGGCACGCAGCATGCTTAAAGCTAAAGGTCTGGCTCAGAGAGTTTTCTGCTTTCAATGATGAAATGCTGTTGGTTTAGTGATGCCACAATTGAAGTTAATTAGTAGCAGTAGCAGTGTTTCAAATCATTTTTAAATATAGTGTAAGGACTATAATTTGAAATATCTTTGAAATTTGGGTTGTTTGTATGCCATCATGTTTGGTGGGGCAGTCAGGGCATTTAGGGGAGCATTGCCCCCCCATGCCCATGACTAGATCCAGACCTGCTAAAATATCTTGAATTCCCCCAGGAAAGTGTTCTAAATCTACATTTTATTATTTGAGTAGAAAAAATCGTGCTATGGTATTTTATCATGAACATTCTTAGGACGAATTAAATAAAGATAGTTCAAGCTTATGAGCTTTATCTCTTGAAGCATGTTGTTTTTTTTAAACTCTAGTTGAGTACACGTGAAATCCAGGGAATCCTTTGATCCCATAGTGACATTACTTTTCCCCCCAACTCCAGGTGCTGCGCGCGGCCGCCGCCTCGGCGCAGAAGCAGGACGAGCTGCACGTGCTCAGTCTGCAGCCCGTGGGCGGGACGCCGCAGCTGGACCTGCTGGTCGCCGTGGAGACAGGAGGGGGCGGGGCCGGAGGGGGCGGGGCCGGAGGAGGTTTCTACAAGGCAGCCTACCTGACGCAGAAGCTGAGTGCGTCACGCCGGCAGCTGGAGGAGGTTGGTTTGACACGCATGGATACTTTGATTAGTCATTAGAAATGGAAGCGGCAGGCACACCGCAGTCCAACACTGGGAGCCATATTTTTGTCCTTATACCAGGGGTCTTCAACCGGTGGTCCGTGGACCACCAGTGGTTCTTGAGAGGGTTCCAGGTGGTCCCCAGCTAAACGATAGACAGTTGGTTAACCAGAACCCAAGTCTACACACATTATAGAATGTAGAAGTTTAATGGTCATTTTGATCTGTAGGTTTGACTGTTTTGATTCCTAAATCCGCCCTGGAATTGTGGACAAAAGCAGAAGAAATCTTAAGTTTTGGGGTCTGTGGGGGATACAAATGTCCCCAAATGGTGATCTGTGGTTCAAATGATGAATAAATGTTGGGCCCTGGTATCAAAAAGGTTGAAAAACACCTACTTATACTTGTAGATAGCCGGGAGGAATGTGGGTACCGAGGGCATGTAGATGACAAAGCTGCATTTACATAATACGTTTTTACAAAGTCAATTTCAATTTTCATCTGCTTTGCCTCTGTCTCTCTACCAGGTGCTGCGCGTGTCGGCCATCCTGGACAAGAACTGCTCGGGGCTGGAGTGCCGCGGGGCGCAGTGTGAGCAGAGCATCGTGCTGGACTCACACAACCTGGCAACCTACAGCACACCCAGGGTCAGCTTCGTCTCGCCGCGCTTCCACCGCACCACGCGCTGCACGTGTACCGGTGAGGAGGACACACACACACACACACACACACACACACACACACACACACACACACACACACACACACACACACACACACACACACACACCCCTCAGTGGTTTTCAACCTTTTTCACACCAGGGCTCTACTATTTATTCAGAATTTGAGCCATGGACCACCATTTGAGGACATTTTAGCCCCCACAGACCCCCAAAACTAAAGATTTTTTTTTTTTTTTTTTGTCCACAATTGCAGGCTGGATTTGGGAAACAAAATCCTCTACATTCTCTAGTTGTGTAGACTTGGGCTAATTCACATGATGAATATTTTAACTCTGGAGAGTGTAAACATGAAACCGGTTCCATTTGGTTCAGGAGTAACCCGTTACTCATGAACATGCATTCATCCGACATGCGGTACTCCGCGCTTGTGGTTATGTTTAGATTATGAGTTTGGATTGTCGCATCCATAGTACTGCATGTCGAAGCTAAAGCCTGTAAACACACACACACACACACACACACACACACACACACACACACACACACACACACACACACTTATTCCCTAAATTGTGAGATTTTCATGATCTCAGCTCATTATGCGCAGCCACAGCTGGGTACCCACTGTCCTGTCTGCAATTACCATTTAAATCTATCGTGACGTTTGTTGAAGGCTTAGACTCATTTCCAACTTCTCTCAGTCTTTCATCTGTCATCTCACCATGCCAACCCCCATCCTCCCCCAAATCTAATCGGATACGTGCGATGAAGGACCACTTTAATTTCCAAACATAAGATGTGAAGACAATTTAGAGAGCAGGTCTTGGCATCCTTGTCTAGAATTAGGAACTGGTTATGATTTGGTATAAGAACTTTGGGATAATAAATGGTATAATAAATTAACTTCCACATGGATGGATGGATCAAATATTAATGCTAGAGGTGTGTGTGCGCGCGTGCATGTGTGTGCGCGCGCGCGCACATGTGTGTGCATTCGTGTGTGCGCAGATGCTAATATCCAGACAAAGCATGCCCCGGTAGAGTTCATTACCAGGTTTAAGGCGATCTGATGAATGTATTCAGGGTCCTCCAGACTGAGTCTAAGGGCTTTGTGGGCACAGTGAGTGCTAACTTTTCTTTCTTTCTGAGTCTATGCCACTTGCTGCTACTCAATATTTCATCTTTACTCACTTCCTCCCTCCTCTCCTCTTTTTCTTCCTCTGTCTCGTTCGCTTGTTGTCGCCTGCGTCACTGTCCTCACACGATCCCTGTTCTGTCTCTTCTTGCCCTCCCATCTCTCTCTGTCTCTGTCTCTCTCTCTCTCTCTCTCTCTCTCTCTCTCTCTCTCTCTCACTCTCTCTCTTTCACTCCTTGCTGTTTCATCCATCCATCCATCCATCCATCCATCCATCCATCCATCCATCCATCCATCCATCCATCCATCCATCCATCCATCCATCCAGGCCTAACAAGCGTGTGCAAATGCTCAACATATTTCATTTAGATTTCATGTATAATATGATTTCACTCAACTCCTTGCTTACAATCCTTCCTCATCGTCATCAGCACCACCTTCATTTTTACTTAGAAATACGGCCCTCGTTCTCGATGCAGCCGAGGTTACAATACACAAATCTACAACTCCAATGCAAAATCCATGTTTTGTTCTTGGATGACTGTCTGTGAGTCGCTCTGGATAAAGAGGCCGTCTTCTAAACGCCTAAATCACAAATGTGTTTTAACCACTTGCAGACGGGAGCTGTCCACCAGCCTCAGAGCTCTGTGATGAGCAGCCCTGTCCAGGAGACATGCAGTGTGTGGGCACAGGGGCCACCAGAGGGCGCTATGCATGCCAGTGTCCCCCGGGCAAGCTGGGAGAGTGTGCAGGTGTGTATAGGTTCATTCAGTCTGTGTTTGTGTTTGTTGTTACTCCCTTGCATTAGTGACCATAGTGTGGCATGCGTTTGAGCTAGTGCATTTAGTATTTATATACGAGAGAGAGAGGGGGGGAGAGAGAGAGAGCGAGAGAGAGAGAGAGAGAGAGAGAGAGAGAGAGAGCGAGAGAGAGAGAGAGAGAGAGAGAGAGAGAGAGAGAGAGAGAGAGGATGCACATGACCCATTTGCGTTGTGCTCTCTCTGTCAAACGGAACAATCATGAGGTTCTTTATTATTCAGCTCCAGAGAGTTCAGATCTGACAAACTTTGCCCGCATGAGAACTTTCCCTAAACAGCACAGACACCATCTAGGCTGGGGAATGGATGTGACATTGTTTTCAGGACAGCACCACATAGTTCCTCCAGAACACACTCAAGTAAACAATAGCAAGTGCAATAAGTGGAATACTGAGCCGGTTCGCTGCTAATTAAAGTGATAAGTCACAAAAACAGATGCTTTTTGTGACATGGATTTTAGAACAGCTACGGGCGTCGTAAGGCACAGCAGGAGGCCTAGTGCCTGTAACCCCACGGCTGTTCTAAAGTCATGGCAGGCTTAAGCTTATTCGATCCGATTTGATTAAAGTGTCAAATCACAACATGTGGTCTCACGACACTACATGTAGAGCAGGGAAAAAGACAGAGATCCACCCAGAACAGGCAATATGGCCACAATGATAACAATAATTCCCCCTTTGCAAAGAAACGCCAAGCAGAACCTGACTCTAGGGTGGGCGGCCATCTGCCTCCACCGTGTCGGGGGAGAGAAATACAGAGAGCATTTATAAAATGGTAACCCATTCAGCCTGAATGAAAACTTGTTTGAATTCATTAAAATTTCACTCCAAGAATAATTTAATTAAAGCAGTCCCTGCAACTGACTTTAGAACAAACAAGGAAGTAGCTGAGCAAAATGCCTGTAATGTACTGAACACTGCAGTATCTTACTGTATCTTTGTTTTTACACATTTTGTTGTAAACACCTTCCACAAAATGAATGCTGCTCTTACCTTGCCATAGGGGAAAAACAAATGTGCTCCTAAAGTTATAATCACTTTTGTGTATGTTATGCTGATGACAAGTTGTCCGTGTGTGTGTGTGCGTGTGTGTGTGTGTGTGTGTGTGTGTGTGTGTGTGTGTGTGGTGTGTGTGTGTGTGTGTGTGTGTGTGTGTGTGTGTGTGTGTGTGTGTGTGTGTGTGTGTGTGTGTGTGTGTGTGCGTGTGTGTGTGCAGGTCACACATCCCTGAGCTTCTCAGGAAACAGCTACATCAAGTACAAGGTGTCTGAGGGAGCGAAGGCAGGAGAGCTAAAGCTGGGCCTGCGGATCAGGACGCTGCAGAGCCGAGGGATCATCATGTACACACGCGCCGACCCCTGCACCATACTGAAGGTAGGCCTCTGACTACACTACCCATGATGCACCATACTGAAGGTAGGCCTGAGAATTGAAAAAGGAGTTGTCGCGAAGGCACCCACGGGGGAGTCCACATTGGTTCATGGGAGGAAACAGACATGCTCAGTACATTCCAGGAAGTTTGACGCTTGTAAACCATGCATGCCATTGGTCTCTTGGATGGTTTGACTTCCTGATCTGTACTGAGCATGTCTGTTTCCTCCCATGAGCCAATGTGGACTCCCCCGTGGGTGCCTTCGCGACAACTCCTTTTTCAATTCTCCTTGACTGAAGGTAGGCCTCTGACTACACTACCCATGATGCACCATACTGAAGGTAGGCCTCTGACTACACTACCCATGATGCACCATACTGAAGGTAGGCCTCTGACTACACTACCCATGATGCACCATACTGAAGGTAGGCCTCTGACTACACTACCCATGATGCACCATACTGAAGGTAGGCCTCTGACTACACTACCCATGATGCACCATACTGAAGGTAGGCCTCTGACTACACTACCCATGATGCACCATACTGAAGGTAGGCCTCTGACTACACTACCCATGATGCACCATACTGAAGGTAGGCCTCTGACTACACTACCCATGATGCACCATACTGAAGGTAGGCCCTCAGAGTAAATAATTCTAGAGCGAGCACCCTGAGGAAATCTTGAGGCGAAATGGACATAGTGGCCAAAGTTGAGAATGCAGTTTGAGAGCATGGGCCAGTAACATGAACGCGGAATAGGCTCCGCCCCCTCCATAGCTCTCCGCTCTGACGCACGCACACGCACGCGCGCCGATCGTGCATGAGGTCGCCCGCGTTCATGTTCTCGGCCCCATTTTCCCAGAATGCATTCTGTTTTCCCCCGGAAATAGGGGAAAAATAGGAGTGAAATCGCCTCATGCGCTGAGTGAGCAACTCAATGCAAGTGGATGAGAGGGGATCTCGGGTGCCCTCTCTATTTAATATATACTCTAAGGGTAGGCCTCTGACTACACTACCCATGATGCACCATATTGAAGGTAGGCCTGACTACAGCTCCTCTGACTACACTACCCATGGTGCACCCTGCTGAATGAAGGTGCAGCCATAGACATAGCTAAATGCTACATGGCTCAAGGCAGAGTCTCTGATGCTTGGACAGCTCAGCCGGCGGGCACCCATAACTTGCTCATCACAGGCTCAAATCTTGACGGATTCACAAACACTATTGAAAAGTTGTGATAGTAAACTGTTTCACATATTGAATATTGTTAGTTAGAAATCTAGGTTTTGTCGAGATGAATTTCAAATCGATCTACAAGCACACATCTAGACTGAATATGTTCAAATAACTAGTCCACTGTACGGGTTTAAGTGGGTGAAATGTCTTATTCAGAACCCTCTGGAAGCCCATCAAGGGCCCTAGGGGGTCCCTGGAACCCACTTTTAGAACCACTGCACCATACAGAAGATAGGTGCACACATGCATCACACCGACACACACAAACAACTTGCACAATAAGCTGTCAATTCCTGGGTGTTTAATTGAACCAAAATTAACCAAACGGAATAGTTTTGTACACTCTCAGATTTACGAATGGACTGCAATTAATTCAGCTGGAGGTGGACTCTGACGTGCTATTCGCATAAACAACCATTCTAAAGCTGTCACCCAGGGGAGGAAAACATAAACAAATATACAAATGTTATCAGCGACAGCCCCAATGTCCCTCTGAGCTGGAAGCTGTCAGCACAGCGTCTGTAAAATGTTTGTCGCGTATCATTTCATATTCGTTGTGTCTAACGGTATAGCTGTTGGCATGAATCATTCTGCCTTGTCAAGTCAATCCACTATGACTATTTCTTTCCTGCTTTTGTCACAGATTCTAGTATATTTCTGTTTCTGTCATGTTTGCTTGTTTATCATGTGACAGTACATTTCTACAGCGACTAGACCAGAGAAGCCATAGCAATGTACTGGCTGGATTGCCCTGGAATTATCTCGGCACGCTCATGAATCCTAACTAGGGTCCGATATCAGTATCTGTTATAATTAAATATAGAGTAAGCATGTCACATCATTGTAGCCGCAATTTATGCAGGAACACCCACTGAGGGAGAAAAAAAGTACTTTCTGGCCTTGGCAACCCACACATCCAAACAGAAAAGCCCTATCTGATTGCATTAAACAGTGTTAAACATTGCAGCAGTGCGGAAAGCTTGAATTATCTGCCAAGTTTTTGTCTCATAAAAATCCACTATAGAAACATTAGCCTCAGCATTAACTACTAATGTTGGCATGTCACACTCGACACAAATAATCAATACATTCTAAAGTACTCAGATGATACTTTGGAATGTACAGTGAATACCAGGTATGTTTGTTCAAATACCTTGGAGTATGTAAGAAAACCAAGCAAAGAATTTACTTCCTATGATGTCTAAGATCCTTCGGTGCTAGAAGATGGATTCTATTTTGTTCTTCACTTCTGTTTTTTTCAGTACTGTAGTAGCACCTGGTAGCACCTGTAGTAGCACCTAAAGTCACAGCTGCTGCTACAACTGAACATTCTGTTCAAAGATTGTTGGACAACCACTTCAGATACATCCGCTTATGATAACTGCAACCCAAGGTTAGCAAGGAATACTTGATAGCCATGTGTTGTATGGATGATATACTGGTTGCTACCTTCAGGAAGGAGATATCGTGTCCCAAGTGAGCACAAACACTATAGGCTGAGAACGAAAAATCTAAGGCCAAAAAACCTTGCTGAATGAATGCATGGGCCGAGGCTCCTAGAGCAGTGGTTTTCAACCAGTGGTCCGGGGACCACCAGTGGTCCATGAGAGGCTTCCAGGTGGTCCCCAGGCTAAATGATGGAAAGTTGTTTTTCATATTTTCAAGAGTTAAAATATTCATCATCTTACTTAGCCCAAATCTACACAACTAGAGAATGTAGAAGATTAATGTAAACATCATTTTTGATCTGTATGTTTGACTGTTTTGTTTCTGAAATCCAGCCTGGAATTGTGGACAAAAGCAAAAGAAATCTTTAGTTTTGGGGTCTGGGGGGCTAAAATGTCATCTAGTGGTGGTCCGTGGATCAAACGCTGATAGTCCAATAGTGGGCCCTGTTATCAAAAACCACTGTCCTAAAGCATGAGCCCTACTGATGATGTCTTCTTTATTGTGTGTGCGTGCGTGTGCCTGAGCAGTTGGAGGATGGTAAGCTGTGGTTCCAGCTGGACTGTGTGGGCACCGGCGGGGGCAGCGACAGTCCAGGCACCCTGGGCATCTCGGGACGGCCCATCAACGACGGCAACTGGCACACGGTCACGCTGGAGCTCAACCGCAACTACACCAGCCTGGCGCTGGACGACAGCTACGTGGAGCGCCGCAGGGGACCCCCGCGCTTCCAGCCGCTGGGCCCCGACGGGGCCATCTACTTTGGGGCGCAGGTATACGGCCTCTGTGAATGTGGACACACAGTGGCAGGTGTAAACACAGTGATTTTCACCTGGGCGATTTGTACAGTGTTTTTGTAAAATGTGCATAAAATTGCTTGTGTCTGAGGTGGGAGGGTCTTTCTATACCCTAAAAAACGTGATTATCTGAAATCACTTTTTCCCCCCTGTATATTTTGCATTTATTCAGCAACTTTCCTCAGTTTCACCGCATAAATTCACTTATTTTCATCCAGATGATGAAGCATACATGTATTTTATATTTGATCTCATATTTGATTTTGTTCCTGATCATATGCTTTTCAGCGAGAACCTCATATATAAAATAATATACAGTATATATACAATACAAAAGCATGACAGTACATCAAATACATTTCTTTACTGTATATATAATGCACTTTACTGTATATAATTCATTGTTTTAACCCTCATTTTTGCCGTTGGCAGCGCTAATGTGTTAAAAGAGAATTCATTAATAGCTTCAGCTCCTCATCACTAAATGTTAAATCAAAGCTATTTGAGGATCCTATGGTACATGAACATAATCCTAGTTGGCAGCAATGTTTTCTTTCATCAACGTCAACATGTCTACTTCACTGGAACTCTCTCCGCTCTCTGCCTCTTTCTCTGCCCTTGGCCTTCCCAGTGGTAGAGCCTGAATAAGTACACTTACAATATATGCATCATTTGTCAGTACTTTTTCACCACTACATCTCAGAGGCTGGTTACTTTTACTCACTGGTTACTTTGTTACTGGTTACTTTCATTATTATTACAAATCATACAGTACATGAATCACTTCGGCCCTATACATTTTGACCTTTTGAAAATAGCACATCATCCGTCACACTCTCACATCTCTCTCTTTCTCCCTCTCTCCCCCTCTCCCTCTCCCTCTCTCCTCCCCCCACCCCCCCTCAGGTGCAGCCTTCCAACGCCCGCAGTCTCACTGACTCCAAGAAGGGGGGCGGCCCTCCGCGGGTGCTGGGCGGCTTCCAGGGCTGCTTGGACTCGGTGATGCTGAACAACAACGAGCTGCCGCTGCAGAACAAGCGCTCGCGCTACGCCGAGGTGGTGGGCCTGACGGAGCTGAAGCTGGGCTGTGTGCTCTACCCCGACGCATGCCTCAAGCAGCCCTGCCTCAACGGAGCTGCCTGCACCAGCCTGCCCTCTGGTGGTGAGTAGCTGGCAGCGCAGGCTGGCTCACACAGGAATGAGTGGGTGGATGGATGGATAAAAATAATAACTAGAGTGCAATTTTGCAAAATTGCAAAGTGCGGTTGCCCAGATGATGTTGCAATGGTGATGTAGTAAAAGAAGTTTTACATCATCATACATGACATCACGTTCCTTGCTCAGCCAATCGAATGATTTCTATGTTACAGAGAAAACGCATCACAATAGCAATAGTGTGGTGGCCCTTCAGGCAACCCCACTAATAATAATAATACCTCAGCTTTATTTAGCGCTTTTCTAAGTACCCAAACCACTTTACATAAAATGCCATAGGAACAGGCTTTACTGAAGAAAAATACAAAACAAAACAATCCTCACATCAGGAAGGACGAGACATCAAATCAGGGGTCCTAGCACCTCCAATGTTCAGCTTTGAGGGTGAGTGATAGCACAATTCAATTTAAAGGATCTTTATTGGCATGAGAAAACAAGTGTTTACATTGCCAAAGCAAGTGTCACACAATTCAATAAAAACAGTTGAAAATGGAGGAAAATATATACAGTTGGAGTGGGGACTGAGTTTTGGATGTGATGATGCATGATGATGAGAGTGCCCCTCACTACTTCTCACAGGTCTGTTTTTTTTTTAAAGACAGTTTTGCCACCTTTCGATCTACTCAACCCATCCTTTCAGATGATTGGTCCTTGCGATAAAATGCCACGTGTTTTCACGTCGAGAACCCCTGGTGCAGGACAGTTCTTCAGACACGCCTTCTCAGGAGACTCTGCCCTTGCTGAAGTCGACCCCTGGCAGGGTTTGAACTCACAACCTTCCGAATGATTAGTCTCGAAGCTGTGAGCTATGTCTTACAATTACAATTTAGCTCTTAATCCAGAGTGACTTACATTAACCATGAGAAAAAACAAACAAAAAACATGGTAACATGTCATGTGCATGTAAAGTAGTTAATGTGAATTTTCAACACTTGGGTATGTACAGTATATAGGCCTGGGCTAGGGGATTTTCATGTATTTACTTGTGTTTTGGCAGTCATTTCACTTCTGTGTTTCCTAGTCAGCTACACGCAGTAGGCTGCCATCGACTGTCTTGATAAGAACATGATTATTGGTGGATAACATCAGAGGCAGGTGTCATATACAGTACCGGTAGCTTATTTTCCACAGTGACACGTAGAACCTTGAGTCCATTTCTCTCCCCTTTTGCCAGTTCCCCCGTCGTAGCTCCATAGACGAGTTTATCTCGCTTTCTTTAATCAGGGGATTTCTTTTGGCTTCAGAAAACGCTGCTGTCCTCTGAGAGATAATTTGTGCTGCAAGCACAAAGCCATGAAAGAGTAACATAGCGGACCAAAATCTCCTCATTATTAAGTCCGAAAACAGTGTGAGGACTGTGCATGAGGGCCGCGGGCAAATAGAAGACCATGCAGTTTATTCTAATTTAAAAGACAGAGTCTCAAACTTTATTTTTCTGTTTAAGGACACCAACTTTTGCAGGTTTTTCATTAAGGAGAAAATGCAACGTTATCAACTTCCTTTGTCCCAGGCTGCAACACACTCTTGTGAGATCTAGA
>CM076977.1:24480444-24525531 GCA_039105355.1 Benthosema pterotum
TACTGGAAAAGATACATAGTTTAGGCCAATAGGGTAGGGGGTGTTGAAAAGCAAGATTAGTTGAACTCTTGCATCTACTGTATCTCACACAGTAGACCATCCTCCTCTCTCTCTCCCTGTGCATTTACAGGCTGTGGCCACTTGGTGGCGGCAACACACTGCTGTTAAATACCACTGCCTGGTCCTGTTTCCTCAGGACTGTTTGAATGTCTAGGACCCCCCACAATGACATTCAGCAGCATGCGGACCCCCATTAGCAAATACATGCCAAGGAGAATATACAGTATATATATATATATATATATATATATATATATATATATATATATATATATATATATATATATATATATATATATATATATATATTATGTTGTTTGTTTAGTTGTAGCTATGTAGTCTCGTATATAGCTTTAGATTTTTAGTTGTAGTTTCTAGCTGTAGTATACTGTAGTTTCTAGTAGTAGTTTCTAGTAGTTGTATATGTCCTGTCTAGCTGTCTGTTAGCTTCACACTACTGCCACTTTATCACACCTGGTTAGCCAAGCACCTTCACCTCAAGTTAGGTGTACTGTTCGCACTTTACTGGTCTGCTGCACTACTGTTGTCTCATCTATTGTCTCGACCTTGTCTTATTGCACTGTCTATTGTCTTGACTATTGTCTATTGCACTGTCTTGTCTATTGCACTGTGGGAAATTGGAAACGCTATTTCATCCCTGTATATGTCCTGACATACACTGGAGTGACAAAAAAAAAAACCTATATATATATATATATATATATATATATATATATATATATATATATATATATATATATATATATATATATATATATATATATATATATATATATATATATATATTTTTTTTTTTTTTTTTTTTTTTTTTTTTTTTTTTTTTATGGCTCCAGCTATGATTCTAAACCGTTTTCATTTTAACAAGCCCAGGTCTGACCTGAATTGGGATACGGTCCCCGATTGAATTTTTATCCTTTGGGATCATTTGTACGCTGTGCGAGTTACAGACCCATAAGGGTCCATTTGGTCCTGAATTATTTTTTAGCCAGACACCTCCCCAGAACTCTCTCAAGGATCCCAGTCAGGAGCAGAGGATAACATGGGTTCAACAATCCATTCTGCCCAGCATGTGTCTTTCCCCTTGTGTGTTTCTTTGTTTGCATCACATGAATATCAACACGCACATGTAAACACATTCATAGTCAGCACCATGCAAGCAATTTCATTTGATGATGGGGGGGATCAAATTGATTTCCAAAGTGAATTGCTGTGTGTGTTTTTTATGCCACAGCACAGAGTGATGCAGATAGAATCTTTGTTCTAAAAATACGTTTTAATATTGTGTGGGTGGTGGTGCGTACGCACAGGCCAACTTCTCATTTGCTGTTTCATCTTGAATTCTCTTTGTTATGCTTCCACCGATGAGTTGACACAATATTTTGTATTCATGTATTTATGTATTATGTTCTTGTACTTTTAAAGCATGCAAAATCAAAATAATTGTCTATGATCCTCCTTTAGCTTACACAACCTGCCAAAAATGAAAGGGATTATGATGCAAGAAGAACAGAATGGGATTACTTCAGTCACACATCTGTTGGAGTACTTTCAGAAGGAACCTTTTTGTTATTTTTTTCAGATCTTGGCAGCCACAAAAATAATCTTTAGTGTACTGCAGAAAGTTTGGTTCCATCAAATCAAACTTTGATTCTTGGAACAACATATTTTCAGACAGGGGTTTCCATACAAATATAATGTTGGCGTCCTTGACATGAAATAGTTGGAGAATCTCTGATGTGGAAGTGCTCATGTATTATTTGAGCCTTGCACAGAGAAGCATTTGTTTCTCTAACCTCCAGCAGTACTTGTTTCTTCTCCGTTTAACCTCCAACAGAAAACTGAAAATAACTCATTTAGATGCATTTCTTTTAGAGAGGATCTCAGATCTAAACGTGTAAACTCTACTCCTCCCTCCAGGTGCGAGGAGGATGTGAACGAGTGTGAGCGAGGCAACCCGGAGGGCGAGTGTGAGAACGGCGGTACGTGCGTCAACACCCACGGCTCCTTCTACTGTAACTGCACGGCGGGTTTCGTGGGCCAGCGCTGCGGCCTGCGGCCCGTGGTGGTCCCCGACATGCAGGCGGGCCACGCCATGGTGGGCAAGGAGGAGCTGATCGGCATCGCCGTGGTGCTCTTTGTCATCGTCACGCTCATCGTCCTCTTCATCGCCTTCCGCAAGAAGGTCTTCCAGAAGAACTACGCCAGGTTAGAGGAGTTATAACAAGTCATAACTGAAAAGTTATTACAGAAGGTTTTCCAGAAGAACTATGCTAGGTTAGAAGAGTTATTACAGAAGGTCTTCCAGAAGAAACACGCCAGAGTTATGAGTTATAGCTGAAAAGGTTAAAAAAGTTATTAACAAAGGTCTTCTAGAAGAACTATTATAGGGTCCTAGAAACGAACTACTCAAGGTTAGAAGAGTTATTACAGAAGCTCTTTCAGAAGAACTACTCAAGGTTAGAGTTATTACAGAACATCTTCCAGAATAACTCCAGGTTAGAAGAGTTATTGCAGGCTTTAGAAAAATAATTAATCCAGGCCAGGGTTACTAGAGGAGTTACTGGGAATGCTTAGTTTTTTATTAGTTTTAGTTTAGTTTTCATTTGTTTTGTTTTGTTTTTTTCATACTAGCTGCAGGATTAAAGTTATTTTAGCTCAGAGTTTATTTTAGTTTAGTTTAGCTGTAGTTGTCAAAAGATATATATTTTTCGTTTCAATTTTAGCTCCCATTCTTCTTCTTCTTCTTCTTCTTCTTCTTCTTCTTCTTCTTCTTCTTCTTCTTCTTCTTCTTCTTCTTCTTCTTCTTCTTCTTCTTCTTCTTCTTCTTCTTCTTCTTCTTCTTCTTCTTCTTCTTCTTCTTCTTCTTCTTCTTCTTCTTCTTCCTCTTCCTCTTCCTCTTCCTCTTCCTCTTCTTCTTCTTCTTCCTATTTTAATGACCTTTACCCTCCTCGGCTCCCCCAGGAACAACCTCTCGCTGGTCCAGGACCCGGCCACGGCCGCGCTGCTCAACAAGGCCAACGGCGTTCAGTTCAAGACCCTGCGCTGCACACCGGGAGACCCCCTGAACCTGTACTCGGAGGCCGGGCTGGGGCCCGGGACTATGGTGGGGGGCGGGATGGTCGTCGGGCCGCCGCAGGTCCCGGTGAGGCCCATGGCCTACACACCCTGTTTCCAGGTACTATGTGTAAGTTTCCTCACGGTAAACAGGCAACGGTATACTACAGCCTGTGAATAAGATAAGAGAGAGAGAGCCTACGGCTGCGCCGTTTGTGAAACAAGCTTGTAAATATCTGGAAACCCCTGGCTTATACCTGTATCGTAAATAAGATAAGAGAGATCCCTACGGCTGTGGCATTTCTGAATTAGATAAGAGACCCCCTATGAGTGTGCTGTTTGTGTCTCTGTGAAACAAGCTTCTGCATTTTCTGTCCTCCCTCGAGTTCCTCACCCTCTTCTTGCCTTCTTTGTTTTGCGACCATCAACCTCAGGGAGACGCCCGGTGCTCCACGCTGGAGAAGATGGCGGACGGGCGGGCGGCGGAGCACACGGAGATGAGCACCTTCCACCCGGGCTCCACGGGGGAATCACCGCGCATCCTTGGGGGCATCGGGGGTACGACGCTGCGCCGGGGCGTGGTGGTGTGCAGCGTGGCTCCCAACCTGCCCCCGGTGTCGCCATGCCGCTCCGACTGCGACTCCATACGCAAGAGCCCGGCGTGGGACTGTGACGAGGGTGAGCAGCGCGTTAGCAGCGTGACGTGGTTCGTCCGTCTGTCCGGTGGATTTTCTTCTGTGCAGTCCAGTGGCTTTCAAGCTTTTTCTGACTGTTCAGCTGCGTCTGTAGCCACAGACCACCGAGGTTTAACCTCTCATACCCAAAATGAAAGAATAGTTTATCGTTGGATGGGATTTTTGTTCACAACTCCATACTGTATCCCTCTATTAGGAGAGAAAGCAGGCAAACGTTGATCAAAATAGCATTTTTCTACATTCTCTGATGGTGTACACTTCAGTAATGCAAATGTTTAATCGTGTTTAAAATCAAACCAAATAGGCCCATCTGGGTTTCATTTTACGCTCAGCAGGTGGACTCTAAGCGCCTCATTCACAATCAGTTGGTAACATCCTGCTGTATAGAAATGATTCTAGATATACTACAGTACGGTAGCAGCGTGTGACGGGATTTGCCACCCAATTTGTGGTGCTTCAGTTTAGTGTGTGTGTGTGTGTGTGTGTGTGTGTGTGTGTGTGTGTGTGTGTGTGTGCAGGCCTGCTTTTTGCTCTCCAAATGTCCTTGTATCTGTCCTTTGGAAGCTGTTGTTGTGGTTTATACCAGCCATTAGTCCTCAGTGGGGAGTGTATTGTTGTAAAGCATCCATATTCATGTTGTACAGTAGAGACCCTCTCAGAGACGATCATTCCCAGTTTATCACATGGTACTAATTAGACCAAACTGGCTTCCATTTCCATTATGTGTGTGTGTGTGTGTCGGGGGGGGGGGGGGGGGGGGGGGGGGGGGCTGCATGCATGTGTGTGCATGTTGTATACAGGTGTCTACAGGATATCTCTAGACCTCGGAGGCTGTTGTGTTCTCTAGTGTGTGTGTGTGTGTGTGTGTGTGTGTGTGTGTGTGTGTGTGTGTGTGTGTGTGTGTGTGTGTGTGTGTGCGCACGCGCAGTCACGCACGCACGCATGCATGCATGCGTGTATGCATGTGCGTGAGCGTGTGCATGTGTCTGTGCATATATGATTATTTGTATGCTGCTCTACTTGCGTATTAGCATTTAAGCTGTATCTCTGAACATGTATTATTCAAACCCACACTTTGATGATTACATCTTACACAAAGAAGCTTCTACTCTGTTATATATTTTTGCCCATCCCTACAAGCTGTCTGGCAAACAAAGTACAACGTCAGACAATTCGTTTTTTCTGATTTGATATTTTTGGGGCCTTTTCCTGCCTTTGTTCGATAACATACAGTAAGTTAAGCAGAAATGGGGGAGCGAGATGAGGAGTGACAGGCAGCAAATGTCATCGGGGATCAGGAGTTGAACCCGCGACACGCTGTCAGGCTGTATTAGCAGCCTCTGGGTGCTCGGACCGATAGGCCGGCCCGGGCCAACAAAGCTGGCGACATTTCACTGGAGAAATGACTCATCTTGTGCCCATCGTCCTCTGACTTAGGGGTGCAACATCCGCTCAAATCAGCGTCACGAAAAAACAACACCAATCTGGTACTGGATCGCACACAGCGGTGATATTCTGCACATCATACTGAAAGACAGACCTTTTGGCTATCCAACCTTCATCGAATGAAAATGAAAACGAAATTCGCTCTACGTGTTTGTGGACGGCTGATGCCTTACCCTAGCCTAGGGGGTATGATTATAATCGAGATAGCACAGAAAGAAACTAATAGCGATTGTGTTTCGTGCGCTGTGGTTTTTCTGACTGCAAGAGACTGAGGTGGATATCATCACTCTGTTTTTATTGGTCAGGGACCTAGAAAGGCTTGTGGTATGGTATGCTGAGGTTGAGTAATATAGCCACAAGGGGATGCATATTGGTACATGCAATAGCAACACAGGAGCCAGATTACTATGCAGTACGTGCAATTCTAGTGTACAATTTACAACTACAATCTACACTTCAGGCATGCATTACAGTTGTGTATTCTGCGCTGGCAGCAACCAGGAGTCAATGGAGGGCACTGAGCAGAATTCTCCAGTTTGAGATGGCTGAGATTCCGGGTGGTTTATTTATTTTGTCTGTAATCTCTAGTGCTGTTTTGATAGTTGAGAAAATCACCAAGAGATGTATCTATTGGGTGATGTATCTCTTGGAGAAGAGATGTATATCATTTATCTATAAATTCAGATATACTTTTATTTGTAGTGTTGAGGCTTCTTTTTAATTTTGCATCGCTGACTGATTCGATTTTTTTGCGGCTCCTACCCGCAAAAAAATGACCCTGATGATCATACTTGTTTACTTAGACTCACTCATTCACATCAAGGATTCCATTTCTTTAAAATTCATTTCTGTATCCCCAACGTGGATGTTGTGACAGAGAGTAACCATGGCCCTCCGGCGTCTCTCCCTGCCAGGTAAAATGGTGGACATGGGTGAGGAGGTCACCTGCTTCTCTGGGAGCAACAAGGGCAGCAACTCTGAGGTTCAGTCGCTGAGCTCCTTCCAGTCCGACTCCTGTGACGACAACGGTAAGACATGCTCCCTCTCCCATTCCCCGCTGGCTTATGATGAGCGCATTTTTTTTCAGTGTTCCCATTTCAGCCTAAATATACTTTGCTGCACGACCGTGTTAAGCCTCAAAGTCAGAAGTCAAATCCCTACTCTTTGTCATTGTCACCCACGTTAGCGTAGGGAAATGCGTTCAGCACATTTGACCCATCCCTCGGAGCAGTGAGCCACGGCCGTGCCGCCCCCTTGGGAATCACCTGTAGTCTCTCTAACCCCACAATCCAACCCTTGATACTGAGCGTCAACCAGACAGGGACGCACCGGGTCCCCGATTTACAGTATTTGATATGACCCACCCGGGGATCGAACCGAGTCTCAGCGTGTATTCTAGCCATTAGGCCACTGAGCCTGATTCATAATAAAATGTCCCACCTACAGTGCAAGCGTTCACATGCTGTGTGCTTGTAGGTCGTACATTGTCGCCCACACGGTGCCATTGTGTGTCCGAAGCCAAATGAGTCATTAAGCAATAGTCACTTTTATGTTTTTAATAAAACATAAATTAAAACTAAGGATAACCCAGTCGTGCAACCAATGATAAATGTGCCAGGTTATAGGCCTACACCCTACGGGATGTATTTACTTGCACTGAGAATGCTTTGCAATGCAATGGAAATGAGGAAAGACTTTTAGTGTTTTGTTTTGTTTTGTTTTTCTCCAAGCAATCGCAACCAAATCATCATTCTTCTATTTCCCTTTTCCATGTTGTTTTTTTATGCTCCCATTTGCTGCTCATGTGCTGCTTGTAGCCGGTTATGTGACAAGTATTGCTGTTTGTTTGTTGTTCACATGAAATGTGTTGCTTTCTCCTTTAGCCTTCCATTTTCATACAGACTATATAATTATGTGTCTGTGTAATTGTTATGACAACCACCCAGGATAGCGGAATACATTATTTGGCTGATTGCTGCTTTATGACATGGTGGTGTTTTGTGGTTGTGGCTTATTGTGCTGGAGTTGTGTATGTGGTTATAAGCATATTCTATAGCTTGGTGTGTTTTTATTATTTTCTTCTTAAAAAAAAAATATATTGTTATTGTGTATTCTGTAGCTGCTTCTTACAGCATTCATTCAGTCATTCCTAAGATATGTGCATTTTTACCTCATAGTCACCATTAGTACATAATTGAAGAAATTATGTAATGGATGTATGCACCAACAACCATATTTACATGTTATATGCTGTATACATGTTCATCATCTTATGCTTCATTGGCCAAACTTTGATTGGTGTCAGCAGCTGAAAAGTGTAGAATTATCCTGTGTTAATTATTCTATTTATTAATTTTTGTATATTTTTTTCATTCTATTTTACTTTGGATTTGTGTAATGATAATGGTTTTAATCTCTGTCCACATTGATGTTTCATTATAATGATAACATTATAATAGATACAACGTTGTATATACAACATCCAATACAGACTTCTAAAATAAACTAGAAGGGGCGACACTTCCCCAGCCCCTTCTCCACTCATTTCCACTTTGTTGTATGCTGTGATGTTCAATGAAAATATTCAAGTGAAAAACACGTCATAAAGCATGTTTTTTAGTGTGTTGGAAATCAGTTGGTTTCATTGAGCAGCACAGTCATGTAACAGAATGTAAATGAGGCATTATGTAGTCTAGTCCCGCATAGCCAGACAACTATACCACAATGAGTGTTATACATGTACTGTATATAGTCTGGACTCTGTAACTACAACACACAAATATTATTACTAAATTGCCATTAGCCGGCAAGCTGTATATTTAGTCAGTTTTGATCTATACTATGATAGAATTGTATGACTGTCAAGACTAAATGGAAGGCTTCACTTCCGCTTGACGGCGTGCTCACCATGCTCAGATCTTCCACTGCTCCAGACTGTATTGAAGGTTCTAGCATAACAGGAGGCATCAGTCTGGCCACACGAGACTATAACACTCACACAGGCCATGGGGGCCCCATGCAGCACGCCATAGAGGGTGGCTATCTATTCTGCTGACATGTATTTGAAAACTTGTCTCCTTCTTCTCCCTGCAAGCCTCCATAGTGACCGTCATTCGACTGGTCAATGATGCTGTCGACACAATTGAAAATGAAGGTACCATGTTTCATCCTCCATCTCCTCTACGATTTCCTCTCTCTCTCTCTCTCTCTCTCTCTCTCTCTCTCTCTCTCTCTCTCTCTCTGTCTCTCTCTTTCTCTCTCTGTCTCTCTCTCTCTACCTCTCTCTATCTCTCTATTATCTCCAACTCTTTCCACCATGCTTTGTTTATGGCCGTGCTGTGTTGGACGCTAGTATAGTAATGAATGACCATCCTCTCAGGGCAAAATGGCTGACTTGTAATGCTACTATATTGTACAGTATACAGTATAGTTCTTCAATCAACATTAATTAGAGACACAGACGTGTATGTTGTCATGATGGGAGTGATGCCTAAATTGTTTTCAGTCTAGACTTCATACCTATAATGTATCTATTTCAGTGTTGCATGTACATGCGTCATGGCCGACATTTACAGACTTGAGGTTAAACAATACATTACCGTCACACGCACGCACACATACTGTACACACACACACGCACACGTACGCATGTACGCACTCGCACGCACTACTCACCCAGCCCTGGTATGCTGGGGGGTTACAGCTGTAGATCAGGCTACATTACAGCTTGAGGGAGGCCCACAGGCTCTGCTAGGAGTTTCCTATTAGGACACATGCCAGGGGATCAAGGGAAAGGTTGGGTTTGAGAGCCTCCATTAGTGCCATGAGCCCTGGCATGCGGGATGCTCGTCATTTTCTGGCTGGAGCTCTTGAAGCTTACACCTGTTCGTCCTCCCTGAAGCGCCTCGACAGAGTTAAACCTCACTTATACTGTACTTAGCTGCTAAAAATAGCAATTTTTCGGTGTCCGGCACAGCTATAAGTATGAATCACATCAGGCCTTGCAGCAAATGGGCTCTGTGCTGCACACACGCTTGCCTCGGGCTGCATGATATGAACAAAATGTCATAGCTCAGTATGTATGCCAAATATCGTGTTAATAATAAGTCTTGCAACATTGAAAACTAAACATTATTCACAAAACCAATAATTGATCATTTAAATGCTATTGGGTTCCCACACTTGTTATTTGTTATTCTAAGCATAGCAACGATGGAAAGTACAGTAATGTGGATGGTAATGTTGCTGGCTTTTGAAGTTGACAGCATATCGATAACGTTTTTGTTCATTTTTTTTTTGCTATACTGATATGCTTATCTTAATATACCTGGATAGCGATGCAATAAGGATAAATTGCCTTAGCGTGCATGCATAGAGCCCATTGGACACTCGCTTTGCTCGGGTCAAATGAGATGGATGATCTGTCGTCCCGCTGACAAAAGGCATGACACTTTGACGTGCACACTAAAGCGCTTTCTCTGTTTTGCTGTCTTCCACCTGACAGTGTCAGTCATGGACCAAGGTCAATCGACCTACAACAGAGGTGATTCTCTCCCTCTCTCTCTTCTCCCCTTTTGTCGTCCCTTTAACCTTCTCCCTGTCTCCTTTATCTCTCTTGCCCTCCTCCTCCATCTTAATCGTTTCCACGTTATTTATTTTTTCTCGTCGCCCTCTACTTCCCACCTTCCACAGTTCGTGTGCGTGTGTGCGTGTGCGTGTGCGTGTGTGTGTGTGTGTGTGTGTGCGTGTGCGTGCGCGTGCGTGTGCGTGCGTGTGTGCGTGTGTGTGTGTGTGTGTGTGTGTGTGTGTGTGTGTGTGTGTGTGTGTGTGTGAGAGAGAGAGGAGTGGGGGTGGTATTTGTGGAGAGTGTATTTGCTGCGATGCTGTGTGTGTGAGTGATTGAATGTCCAACACAGCAGTACTCATAGCATGTCGCCCTTCATGTCGTTGCGTTGCGCTGAGTCAGCTTGTGCTCCCTGGAAACCCAAACCACCTTGTGTGTGTTGAATGAGGAGCGGGTGGGGAGTTGACCCTTTGACCCTTCCTCTCGACCCAATGCAACCCACCGTTTTGTTTGTGACACGTATTTGTTTTATTTTTTAACTCGAGTGCTGTTTTTTGTGCTGTGTCATGTGGAACAGCTGACTTGTGTATATAACTTGTGTTTTGAGCTGCGATGACACTAATCTGTTATTAATCTTTTATTTTTTTCAGTGCCATTATCAGCGTTCCGTTTTGTTTTCATGGCGCTGCATGAACATTCTTCCATTTTGCGTTGATTCGATTATACATATTTTGTTGCTGTTGTTGCTGCTGCTGCATCTTCACTCACGGCTTTTGTTTGTTTGGTTTATTTTTTTTGAAAAGTGCTTTTGTTAGTCCTGTGCACCGTATATTATGGAGTTCAGCTGAGCTGTGTTTCTTCTAATCATATGATCCTATTACCGCCAGTGGTCTTTGATCTCCTACAACATAGCCTGGCTCTTCTAATTCCCAATGAAGCTCAGCATGCTGCTGCCTGTCACCTCCTCCCCCTCCTCCCCCAGACCTCACAACACGCCTTCTGTTCTGTGCATGTTGTATACCGCAACGAGGAATAAACACACAAACCTAACATATTCCCTAATACAGGTTGTTTTTTGTTTTTGACCTGCAAGACCTCTATATTGTCTATGTTCCCTGAGCATGACTTCAGCCCACAGGCATGTACTGTATAGTGGACAAGCTACAGCATGATCGACCACAATGAGAACACCGTACCGTGTAGAAGTTGGATTTTTTCTGTCTGTTAGTCTGTGTGTTAATTGTGAATTACACCTCATCTACACTGCCAGCGATGCCGCCAAGGGAACAATGAAATCTCATAAGAATACACACCCGCCTGTGTTGGGTTTGCATGTTCTCCCTGTGTCCCCTATAGGGTAGGTTCCCTCACAAGAAAACAAGTCTGTTGCTCTCCTCAGATTGGCAGAGGGTGTGTAGAGCACAGGATCATGGATACTGACATGGGGTTACAACAGTGATTTTCAACCTTTTTCATACCAGGCCCCACTATTTGTTTACCACTTGAGTCACATTTTTAGCCCCACAGACCCCAAAACTAAAGATCTCTTTTGCTTTTGTCCACAATACCAGGCTGGATTTGGGAAACAAAACAGTCAAACATACAGATCAAAATGACCATTAATGTTCTACATTCTCTAGTTGTGTAGACTTGGGCTAATTCAGATGATATATTTTACCTCTTGAGAGTGTAAACATGAAACCGCAGGGATCGCAATGGATCCGCAAGGTTCCATTTGGTTTCATGTTTACACTTTCAAAGAGTTACATCTGGTTAACCAACTTTCCATTTAGCTGGGGACCACCTGGAATCGGACCACCTCTTGTAAACCCCTGGGTTACAAAATCATGGGTTAAAAATGATAGAATACACTTTTTTTTTTTCAAATTCAGTCACTCGCAGACTATTTGAGTGTCATTTCACGTCCCCCAAACATGTCTCTTTGATCGGTTCAGGCTATGTCATAATACAATGGCCGACGTGCCGTATCACTATCAGGACAGTTTTCTGTCATGGCCAGTGCAGATGAGGTGTTCACATATAGCTCTCACATACACACCCACAGGAGCTGACTCTCCCTGTTCCCTCCACAGCATACCACTGGGACACGTCGGACTGGATGCCCCCCACCAGGCTCCCCAACATCCAGGAGGTGCCCGGCTACGAGGCCCCCAGCCCCGGGGCCGCCTCCGGGGGCCCCGGGGGTGAGGTGTTGTCTCAGGGGGATTCCTCCTCCGTCGACGCTACGTCCCGCCTGGGCAGCAGCACCCGGGAGCTGGAGTCGGACTACTACCTGGGCGGCTACGACATCGACAGCGACTACCCTCCACCCCACCACAACGAGGAGTTCCTGGGCCACCACCACCACCACCACCACCACGACCAGCTGCCCCCGCCGCTGCCCGCCGAGGACTTCCCGGAGCACTACCCGGAATCCCTGGGTAGCGCAGCCGGAGCCGGGGGTACCCAGCCCGTCTCCAAGGAGAGCACCCTGAGCGGCGGGAGCCGCTGCCATGCGGCCGCCAGCCGGCCTCACTTCCACCCCAGCCAGTACCTGCCCCCCCACCAGCTGCCCCTGGGGGAGACCCTGCTGGGGGGGCCTGGCGGCGGCGATGCCCCCCCAGGGGAGGAGTTTAGCACTTTTGTGGGAGGAGGAGGGGCGTTGACGCCGGGGAGCGGCGACACGGACAACGACAACGTGTCGCTCAACATGAGACTGTCGGTCGGCGGCGTGTCGACGGCCTCCGACGTGTCGGCGCCCAGCGGCTTCGACGACTCGTCGGAGCCCGGAGGCAGCGACTTCGACAGCATGGACGAGCTCCGTCTGGGCGTCACCATTATCGTGGACTCGCAGCAGCAGACGGAAGTGTGACTTTCCCCCAAAACAAAACAATAACATCCCTGAGAAGACAGAGACTTTGTCGGGAATGAATGGGTCAGGGTTTTTTTTTTTTTCTCGACATGATGAGCCACGAAGGCAGAGAGACACGGAGTAAACAGTTGGAGCACAAACGGCAATAAGGTTCAAACCTAATGGATGCAAACAAGTCACAACTGAGGTCGGTCACGGCACGGAGCCTTCGGTTTACACAGACGGCCCACTGTTTGGAGAAGCTGTGAATGCACAGGCACACACAGGCTTAATGAAGAAGTAAAATACCCCCACCATGGACTGTCTGTGGGCACTTTGGTTCAAACCACAACCCCAGTTTCAAGCACTATCTTTCGCAAATCGTTATTCTCGGGAAAATGAAAGCGAGTCATAGAGAGGACCATCCATGCTTGAAGCTTGTGTACGGCGGGAACCTAGCAGTGGATTATGTAGAGCCAAGTGTCCTTCCTTGTGCATATACAGTATATAGGGAAGTGGCATACTAGATTATGTCATGCAAGTCTGTACAGAATCAGATCAAGAATGTGAAGAAGAAAGACTAACCAAAAAAAAAAAAAAAAACACGAGAGAAAGGTTAAAATGAAGAGGTATGGTAAAGAATGTAATGACTAAAGGAACGATGAAGGTTAGGAGTAAGAGGACAATCATGTAACTGAAAGGTCAGTATACTGTGAAAGGGCCTCTCCATGTTGAAAAGTAATAGGATGTTTTTGCTAGACTTGCCATAACAACAAAGCTCCCGATTTCCTCCTCCTTGCTGGAGGTACACAGAGGCTCAAAGGAACACTTACGCAATTAAAAGACACAATTTCCCTTTTGCATTTATTTTATTTTTTTTATTTTTTTTTATTTTTTATTTTTTATCTCCAAACCATACACGACTCAAACTTGCCGACTTAATATGTGGTGGAATGCAGCAACTCCATGGTCGTTGAAGATTTATTGTTTATTTTTGTTTTGTTGCATTTTTGTCTTTTTCATTAGATATGAAAGTAGAGGATCAGAGCTGCACAATAAGGTGTCACTTGCTTATGGCCTTTGCAGCCGGGCAGCGACTGATGGGCTTAGTCATTTCTTTTTCGGTGAGAGGGTACGTTTGTTTTGGATCCACACAGTGGAGTTTAGGGCCGATTACACAAGCGTATTCTCACCGGGGCACTGCCACACATGGGCAACATACCCACGTATAACAAGTTGGTGCTCAGTTTTTATGGTATTTTTTTTTCATTCTGTGCATTCCACGCGCCTCATCAGAGTAGTCTGCGCAGCTTACTTGGTCGTCCGAAAGGACCTTTGTTGGTCACCTGTTTTAACTTGTAAGCTCACTCATTATGATTATAGAACATGGAAACTCACATGAATTCCCCTTTGAACTTTGAAGGTCCTGAACTCACTTTATAAAGAAAACAATTATAATCTCCCAAAAGAGTACTCTAATGCATACATGGGCAACCGACAGCCCAGGGGGCGCAATTGGCTCTAACATTCACTTAGTGCCACCGGCTGTTATCAGAATACTGATACATTATTGATTTCAACATAGACATGATTGATTTAGTAACTTAATGCTTGATTGTCTTATCTTTATATTGTTCACAAAGTCAACACAAAGTATAACTAAATACATTTGACATTTCTATATTCCAATAAAAAAGTACAAGCTCAAAAAGTGTCACAGTGTGACACATATTGAGCACATTTTGTGTGATAAAGGTGGGCATTCATTTACGTATCAGACGTATGCAGTATAATGCGGCCCCCTGATATAAATTTTGAAATATAGTGGCCCTCTCCATCAAAGTTGCCTATAATGTGAGTTCACACCCAGAACTGAATGTGCCTACACCAAGTGCTAACAAATGTGCAGTCACATCTGACCTACTATAGTTGCAAGAGAAAGTTGAAGTTGAAGCCCAACTTGCTATCTAGAAGAATAATGATTTCCTTTGAAACAAAGAGGCGGTACATGTCGCCATGATGACCCTATTGAGATGTGCAGTGACTCCAACAGAGGAGCCACAGCTCTTGCTGGTAGATCTGCTATTTTGGGTTATTCATTATTTTTTAAGATTAAAGACTTGAGCTGGTCAGTGAATATTTGTTCATTAAAAAGAGGTAAATTCAGGTCAAATAAACTACAGTGATAAAATGGTTTTGGACACAGTAGGTTTAGAATGATACAGTAATATCTGAACAATCAATTCTAAATAATGTTGTGCCGATTGTTTAGGAAAGGGAGCACGGAGCAGTGTGTGGGCGATTAGACTCCTGAGCTTGCTGTTAGGACATTTTTCAGTCCTATAAGATTATATTTTTACCTCGTTCCATCAGACCATTGTCTAGCCATTCCTTCCCATAGAAATGAAAGGATGCTTATCTTTACCAGAGCCTGTAATGAAATCCTCACACTGCTTTTCAATGGAGTTTTTATTGTTTAGTTACTTGGCCGTGCTCTGTGCGATGTGTGTGGTTGCAACGGGACCGCTGTTTACCCATAATGAGTGACTTTATAAGATCATACAAACAATTTACACTTATACAGTACATAAAAAAACAATGCAAAATATGTGTTGGAGGTCAATTTGTACAGCCACTGATGAATTATTTGATCTGCTGCCCATGGTAATTCGCAGCAATTCTTAATCAAAGTATCTATCACTTGTCTAATGTAGTGTCTACATTAGACACATTACATCTTTGACAGTGTTCAGCCCATGTGATTTATTTAAGCTTCATGAAATCTCTGTGATATAATGGAAGTAACCGGAATGAATCTCTTCATGAGGATTCGCCAAAAGAGAATAAATTATATAAATGAATATTGTTTTGATGCAATATGATTTCATGCTGAATGTTCTAGTCCCCCATCGTTAAAGTCAAGCCTGCCAGAGAAAAGAAAAAAAGCCATGAGGTTTCAGCCATCATCCTTCAACAGTTGATGTCTACAACATACCTCTTACCCTGAACCCTTTTATTGTGTGCCAAGTTTTGCTTTAACCATGTGTAATTTGATTTTTATTTTTTGCACTAGTTTTTTTTCCTTTGCTTTTTTTTGCCTGTTTTCTTTTTTTTAATGATGTGCCATATTAATGTACATTTTGTTTTGACATTGTATGAGATAAGTAATAATGTTAAGTTCAAAACAGTTGCTGCATCATTCAATTAATCGGTATTTCAAGTGCAAAATTGCTTTATTGTTGCCCCTACCTTTTTTGCACTAGCAGGTTTAATACTGTAGAGGCAAAGCACTACAGTCCCCCCCACCACCAAAAAAGGAACAAAAGGAAAGTAAAAAGAAAAAAAAACATAACAGCACAACAGAAAAGAATTGATTTAGTTTCCTGCAAGTATCTGTGTCTTGGACAGCATCACATTCCAGTCTGTGTGTCAGCTACTGCATTGCTTCTTCATCCTGTCTGCACAAGTAACAAGACAGGAGAATAATAAAATAGTATCTCCAAAGTGTGTTCTGAGGGATGGACGGAGAGGAACTAACATAACTATAGACTCTCAGACAGGCATTGTCTTGTAATATAATATGCCAGGCTGACCCAGTTCTCTCCTCCTCCTTTTTTTCATAAAAGATGTAAGTTTGTGTTCAAATCTCTGTACAGTGTACATAGCTAGGTTGTTAAAATACCAATTTTGTAGATATATATTGCAATCTTTAACTGCCTTTCTGATGTTTGTTTGATGATGTTGAATGCAGATGATAACGCCATGCAAAATCATGCCAGTTTAACATACATAGTTCCTGTGTAACTGTGGAGTTTGACAGTGGTAAAGGGCAACTTTAGTTCTATCAACCAGGGATCATGTTTTAGGTTGTTATTAGTGAAAGCAAAATGTGTTATTTATTTATTTATTATTAACATAATTTTGTTTTAGGGACTCTCTATCAAGGGACAGGTCATTCGACCAAATACAAAATATTTTACATAGATTTTATTATTGTCCTACTAAGATCACGGGATATAGTGAATGTGAAGGGGTGACAGACCGACATGTATGAGCCATACAGCATATTATATCATATCCCAATAGCCACATTCTGTAGATCTACTATAAAATTGTGTGAAAGAAATATTTAGCCCCATGTTTGGATGCATGCCATTGCCCCCCAAATAAATAGCTAAAATCGCACCCCAACGAAAGAAAGCATCAAAAGAAATTTAAAGTAAAAAATAAAAAGCACTCAACTTTTACTTTCCCTAACAACAACCTAAATAGGAAGCTTGGATGGATGGATGGATGGATGGATGGATGGATGGATGGATGGATGGATGGATGGATGGATGGATGGATGGATGGATGAATGAATGAAGTTGTCCTTTAAGCTCTTGCTTTTATTTGTTTTTCTTCCACTACACCATTTCAATAGGATATTATGGTTTTGCACAGTATTAAATGCACAAAAACAACATTGACATTTTTTTAATCTTTAGGCAGAACCATTTCATGGCAACAAGGGAATATTTTTTGTACCACTGTTTTATTTGGAAAGTTTTGTTTAATTATTTTATTTCAGGTTCTGTTTGATTTCCAAGATCTTTAGGCAGTATTAAGAATGTCTCTTCTAACTGCATCAGCCGAGTGTACAAAGTGAGTGCTTTTTAACTGCTTTTTCTTTGTTGTTGTTTTTTTTTTATTCAGTGCGGAAAATAAAAATCTGTTCTTGATCAGCCTTGTCAATCGTCAGTGTTCTATTAAAGGTATAAAGTGATCACTTAATTCAAATATTATTAAGGACCAAGCAGTCCACAAAGTGGACTTGGTCTCTTCTTGTTTTTGTCAATTTTTCTTCTCCAAACGATGATGCCAAACGACGATGATGCGAAGCCCATGAACATTAAGTGCATAATGTTCATAATGTCCAAGAATACAATTAAAGGTAATAGAGGCAACTTTAGTCTGTACAAACACAGTGTTTGTAAACAGATTTGTTTCAAAACAGACTAACTCCAACTCACCTCCACTCTATTGGCTCATTATGACTTGTCCTGAGCCCGGAGAATGTTTTGTTTTAATGATTTGTTGACCACAACAAAGTTCAGAACCGTCTGCATGACGAAGCAAATGTCTGTCTGCAGGGAAACCGCTGCAGCATCAAAGTAGAAGAAATTTAGAGGGGGAAAATGGCAAAAAATATAGCATGTATTACCTTTAATTGAGCCAATAAAAGTCAACCAATTAAACTTTATTTATATATCACAATTCAGAAGTGTGTGTGTGCGCGCGCGTGCATGCCTGCAATTTGACCTAAATCTACAAGCTGTTAATAAAAAAAAAAATCAACCAATCAATCATTTAAAGGGTTTTCTGAAGTTAAGTTGTATGAAATAGTTGGCATTAATATAGTGGTGTCAACTGTACTATTATAAGCACATTCTTCGTTCATTTTTGACCCCCTATCACTGTGTCCATATCACTACGCCCAAAAAGTAGTTCCATGTGATAGAGGGGTAATGAACAGAGAAGGTCCTAATATTTTAGAAATAATCCAACAATACAAATTACGTTATTTTTTGGGGGGGTTAATTTATCTTTACTGCGTGGTCCCAGGGGCCCCTACAAAATGACCGGAACTACTTAAAGGGGAATTCCACCCATTTTCAAAAGTTTCCTGAGAGGAAAAGGAAAAATATTATTCACATTTGTACCCTCTCAGGAAAAAGGGGTCTGAAACTCTGAAAGAAAAATCATAAACATGGTGAAATACATCTTGATGATGTCAACAGATGTATTTCACCAATGATTTTTTCAGACCTCCATATTTAGGAAATGCATAATTGGGGGAACTTTTTTTTTATCATGTCCACACGACATCTCTATGGTATATTGATGACATATTAAAATGTTGAAAATGGCTGGAGTTCCCCTTTAATATTGCCCAAAACCAATTAAAAAATCCGGACTAACCCTTTAAAAGTGCCCATTTTCAATAGAGATGCGCAGTGATGTCACCGCCCCTGTTCCACTAGTGGATTCTCCGTTCATTTTTCTCATAGACTTTTCGAAAATAATTTATATCAAGACGATTACGCAGCGGACAAAGCCAACTCGAGTCGTGATGAATCATGGTGACAAACACAAACTTTTGGGACAATAAAATAATTTCTAAGATGAAAAACGAAACAAAAAGTCACTGCGCATCTCTATAGAGATGCGCAGTGACGGCAGCAGCCCTGTTCCACTAATGGATTCCTCATTCATTTTCCTCATAGACTTTTCGAAAATGGTTAATAAAAGCACGATTGCACCACGGCCAAAGCCAACTCGGGTCGTGACAAATCATGACAACAAACACAATATCGTCATATAATATATAATTAGGAAGAAGTAGAAAATGGCATGATACAAGACTTTTTGTTTCGTTTTTCAGCTTAGAAATTATTTTATTGTCCCAAAAGTTTGTGTGTGTCATCATGATTCGTCACGACTCGAGTTGGCTTTGTCCGTGGCGTAATCGTCTTGATATAAATTATTTTCGAAAAGTCTATGAGAAAAATGAATGGGGAATACATTTCTGGATCAGGGGCGGTGACGTCACTGCGCATCTCTATAGAGGTGTATGCATATGTGACGCGGGGCCCGGGGGCATTAGGACCTGGGTGAGCCAACCTGCGCAGAGCAGAGCAGAGCGGCAGCTTTGGGTCCTGAAGTGTCGTGAGATGACTGAAGTTCTGTTTGATCGCGTCCTGTCGTGTGGAGAGCCTGTAGCTGCCTCAACTCATGGAAAAATCAAACCTCTCCACTTTTAACAGGCATTTACAGTAGGCCTACACTAGGCTAATGTAACATGTGTGACGGTAGACATAGGCCTACAGTCATATATGGTGATATAATTAGTTGTAGCCCTGGCATTGGATTATTGCTACGACCATGATGGTGAGTAGAGGATAATTACTGCAACAGTTTCTAGATCAGTGGTTTTCAACCATTTTCATACCAGGGCCCACTATTTATTCTGCATTTTGGCCACGGACCACCATTTGATGTTGAGTTTAGTCTTTTTCACATTTTCTAATTGTCTACATTCTTGAAAATTAAGCAATTCAGATGTTTAAATTACTTGAGAGAGTAAAATGAAACCAAATGGACCTAAGGGTCCACAGACAGAGTTGCGCAAAGTTAGATTATTTTGACACCAGGGCCCACTATTTATTCAGCATTTGAGTCACGGAGGACCACCATTTGATGACATTTTATCCCCACAGTCCCCAAAACTAAACAAAAATTAAAGATTTGAGGTCTGTTCAAATGTGGAAGCTCTGTTTACATGGGCAAGGACCAGATAGCACTTATAGTAGTCCATTAGGGGTGTGTGTGTGTGTGTGTGTGTGTGTGTGTGTGTGTGTGTGTGTGTGTGTGTGTGTGTGTGTGTGTGTGTGTGTGTGTGTGTGTGTGTGTGTGTGTGTGTGTGTGTGTGTCATTTTATATTGTCACTACGTTCACTATATACTCTATAAAACTTCAGAAATGAAAGCATGCACACACATAGAGGTGGAGAGAGAGAAAAAACAAATAAAAATAAAACAAGACAAAACAAAAAACAAGGCATAGGCATGGAGCTCTTGGTTTACTGGGATGGGGTTCAATTCCCTACTGTGCCATACTCACTGTCTTGGGATTTAAATTCAATTAATTGTTGCCATCTATTATACAGGCATATGAAGATACTAGTCCATGTGTATAAGCCATACCTGGGCATTATGCGGCCCGGGGGCCAAATGCGGCCCTTTGGCTGACTCTGACCGGCCCGGGAAAGGGTATCATGGTTTTCAACCAGTTGGTTAACCAGATGTAACTCTTTGAGAGCGTAAACATGAAACCAAATGGACCCTTCCGGGTCCATTTGGTTTCATGTTTACGCTCTCAAGAGTTAAAATATTCATCATCTGAATTAGCCCAAAGTTTACACAATCAGAGAATGTAAAAGAATGGTCATTTTTAATCTGTATGTTTGCCCGTTTTGTTTGTGAAATCCAGCCTAGTATTTTGGACAAAAGCAAAATAAATCTTTAGTTTTACAGTTTGTGGGGCAAAAATGTCATCAAATGTTCGTCCTCTGTGGCTCAAATACTGAATATATAAAGGGACCCGGTGTCGAAATGGTTGGTCTTACTCTTACTTTTATCTTTTGAAATTAAATTAATAGTACGCAGACTTTAGTTCAGCCTTTAGTCTTGGCCCTCCACAATATTTTATGTATCTCATTTGGCCCCTTGGGGAAAATAATTGCCCACCCCTGGTATAAGCTTTTACACATTGAAAGGTACTAGATCTTTGGACACTGGACAGATACAACATGGGAACCTTATGATACCTGTTGTCAACTTGTCAAAGTCTTCTGTCTGTGTGCCTTTTGTGGTAGTTGAGTAGGGCCCGCACACCCGTCTTATGACAAAGAATTACTTTATTGAAAAAAATGGACAACACATCTCACTAGATCTTCATCAGGTCCGTTGAAGATTTAGTGAGATCAAAAGGTTGTCCACTGACCCACTGTCGATGTGCGTGTAAATACGTAGACTGTGTCCCTTTTGTGCCCATAGCGTATGGAGATGACTGTGATGTGGTGCATTTATCGTTGGATGATAACGTGTCGTATATTCTTTCCATTTTTTACATTTGTATAAGTTTCATTGGTGTTTGTCATGGGTTTCAAAAGTATTTGTGTGAAGCACAATGATACAACAATGTATAATAAGAGCGCCCCTCAGTTCATACAGGTGTGTTTTTTTTTTTTTTTGTAACTCTTTGGTGCTGGCGTACCATGGAGGTTCGTAGTCGTGGCAAGGGTTTTTTGTGTGATTGCAACAAGAAAGTGTGACTTTCTTGTTGCATTTTATTTGTGCACACCCAGTGTGCTAGTTGTTTTTCGACCCTTTATACATCAAGGCCCATTATTTTGCCCGCTGGTGGAACTACTGGTGGTTCCTGGACCATGGTTGAAATCAGTGTGTATACTTGACTTTGCCAGGAGCTAGTCTAGAAGTCAGTGATATGCCATGCTTTAATCATCATTCATTCATCTTCAGGCATGCTGCTCTTTATAGCAGGGATGTAAAATACACAGCAGGCCAAAATAGGGAAATAATAACTTGAGGGTTCCAGCCCAACTTACTGGTTTTCAACACATGGGCCAGGACGCCCCATGGAGGCAAACAGCCAAGTAGTTTTCCTTCAAAAGTCATTGTCCCCTGAATATCAACATGAATGCAAAGATGAAACTGCTTGCATTAAGAATTGAAAATGCATTATTAAAGCTCAGCAAAGTGAGAAAGTAAAAGAACAAATGGCACCCTTTTAACATTGGCCTAGTTTAGCGCCACCAGGAGGCCTGCTCTCAGCCTGTCTGTCGTTGCCATGGCACGTCTGTATTGGTCTGAATAACGACTGGCTGTCTGCGCCTGCACTGTTCACATCGAATGACCTGCGAGTTGCACCCAACATGCCTGCTACCCAGGCACACAAAACTGCCTTGTTTCCTCAGTGTTTCTCTTCTTAATTCAACAGTAAGCTCTGTATAGTTCTTAGATTTGTGATTCCCATTTCAGAATATGCAGCATTTTGAATCCTCCTTTACACAACTTGCAGTGTAGATTGCTGCTGTTGAGGCTGCTCCACTGTAAGTTTTCATTTTCCTCCTAGGTGGGTCCTGCATTCTTTGCGTTAGATCGCTCTCTCGCGGCTCTCCACTTCCATTTGAACAAATGACATTAGTTTTTTTTACTGGTAAAAACTGGTTTTGACTTGTAAGCATTTTAATGGCATTTTCAAAATTCCCCCTAGCTGCTTGAATGTTTTGTTGCAGACTTGGAGTCATTCATTTCTTTTGCTGGTTGAATGCTTTGTATAGCTGGGTGATTCCTTTCTATTGTTGGGTGATTCATTAATCCATTGCTGAGTGATTCATTTTGTGTTATTGCTTTGTTCTGCTGGTTGGTGGATGTGTATTGCTGGTTGGTTTGTTTTGTATTGCTGGGTGCTTGGTTTGTTGCTGAGATTTTTTTAACAAATATGTGTTGGTCTCTCCATATGGCTTGTTTTTATCCAGCAATAGCTCTTGCATCGGCACTTGCATCAGTGTTTGAACTTTCTTGTGCTCTCTCTCCACATTATGAATCCATGGCATTAGATGATCTTAGAGTTTAATATTTACCAGAATTGTGTGTGTGTGTGTGTGTGTGTGTGTGTGTGTGTGTGTGTGTGTGTGTGTGTGTGTGTGTGTGTGTGTGTGTGTGTGTGTGTGTGTGTGTGTGTGTGTGTGTGTGTGTGTGTGTGTGTGTGTGTGTGTGTGTGTGTGTGTGTGTGTGTGTGTGTGTGTGTGTGTGGGTGTGTGTGTGTGTGTGTGTGTTTTAAATATATGTACGGTAACATAATACGCATTTTACTGAGTTTGTGTGCCCATTCACACATACTTGTACTGCAGCACAAACAAAATGATGAGGCCGGCCACAGCAGGCTCCAACCACCAGCAGTGTTCGGAACATGTTTCAGTGATTCCCTTGAAACTCAATCCACAGGGCATCTGTAGTCACGCAGCGCTAATGAACAGAAACAGGAAATCCTGCTGACACCTGACATTTTACACTGCAATTCAATTTATTAAGGCCACATTAGACCGACACTGGATCCTAATTAAACAGGCTTTCCCATGTCCCAATCCCCCTCACTGGAGGGGGATTGGGGCTGGATTTAGTCATTTGTGCCAAGACCCCCCCGCCCCCCATCTTCATCTTTGAAATCCATTTTAAACAGCCTCTGATCTATAACACAATGTGACCAGTGAACTGCTACAAATGCCTTTTTAGTTGATATAGAGCAGCTGTGTCTACAATTCCCAGACTGGATCAAATGGGCGAATTGTTGTTATTACTTGGATTTAATGAATGATTCCGCCATAGCAGCAGCAACACACTTTGATTTGATCATGACGGACAACAACAGCGGTTCCATGAATCATGCCGGTGGGGCCCCACAACGAATGAGGATTAAACGGTACACAGGAACACACTGACAGAGTAACAAATATCCCAGTTGTTGTTTTCAGGAAATAGCTGCGCTTGCAAAGAGGATTCTATGGGTCAAGCGTCCCCGAGAACACCATCATTCCTAGTTATAGGTTCAAAGTGGTTTTGATCTTCTGATATTTCCTCATTTATCTTTATTTCCACTAGTTTCACATGTGAAGCACATGGAATTTATTGTGCCTTCTCTTTTTATTTTTGCCTGTTCCAGGAGGTGGAATTTGCTTCTCTGACCTTTTTTGCTGACTTTTCTTTCTCTTTTATTGTGTGGATTTGTTTGTGGAAAAAACATCTACTGTACAAGGCTGTGTACTGTAGATACTCATCTGTGCTACTAGTATGGTCAATATCATATGATCAGTGCAGGGAAATGGTATAAGGCTATGAAATGATTTTAATCAGATTAATCACAGTTTAAAGTATAATTTAATCATGATTAATCACCATCCGAACCAAAATATGCCATGTACTGGATTTTAAATACTACTTTTTTATTTTTTTTAATACCACCCAACGCTTGTAGATCCTCGCACACTCTCACTACCACAAAGGTGGTTTTTGTACCCGGCAGGGTTCACCCTTCACGGTCAGGAGCCTCGAAAACGACAAATGTAAAAAACGACATCCGAGACCATGGAGGCTATAAGCATTTTTTTCCCCTCAATGTGTGTGTGTGTGTGTGTGTGTGTGTGTGTGTGTGTGTGTGTGTGTGTGTGTGTGTGTGTGTGTGTGTGTGTGTGTGTGTGTGTGTGTGTGTGTGTGTGTGTGTGTGTGTGTGTGTGTGTGTGTGTGTGTGTGTGTGTGTGTGTGTGTGTGTGTGTGTGTGTGTGTTTTGCTGTTAATGGCCTTAAATAATAATAAACACTGCACTGGCTGGCCATATATGGAGGGTGTTTTGCGTGCACTGGGAGCCATGATGATGACATGGCGATAGCTGATTAGCACATTGGGAATTTGGGATGTATGCCATACAGTATCTGCCTACCGTGTTGCGCACTATGACATATGACAAGTCTAGAATGACAATCCCAATATTGGTGCGGGTTGAATTAGTGCTGCTGGCATCAGATCAATGCTGTAAAACCCATTTATATAGATTGTGACAATTGGCATCGTGACAGTATTCTGATAATCTATGACAATGGTCTGCTCAAGGGGGTGCGGTCAGACGATTAACACACTGATTGAGTTCTAATTGGACACACCCACTGCAGCAGATTCTTAGGCAACCTGTACTATAGTTGTATTGCCGGGTTAGATGGGGGTGTGCATCTGCATGGGTGAAGGGCAGTCGCTTTATGGAATGAAAATTGAGCAAGATATGTACATTGATAACGGGTATCAACAAGAATTCCTGGAAATGGTTCACCACGGCCATATGTAGTGTGTCTTGACTGAGATGTGATATCATAGTGCAGGGGTGGCCAACCAGTCAGAGTCTAAGAGCCACGTTTTTCAATATGTTATTGCAAAGAGCCACAACAAATGGTCACAACGCTTATAAAACCGGTGCGATGGCCGTCACGGTCACAAATAGATTTCCCCTCTCCTGCCATGAGACATGTGCATTTGTGTGCAGGTGCACAATACAAAGAAACTATTAATAAAACATATAGGCATGTATTTAGAAACAGGGTTTACAATCTAAAAAACTACAAATAAATAAAAAAATATTTTAGATGTGAGTGTCCCCTCTCTAGGGGCACCACTGTATAGGAATGTGGAGAGCCTTAAGAGCCGCATGTAACCAGCCAAAGAGCCGCATGCGGCTCGCGAGCCGCGGTTTGGCCACTGCTGCCATAGTGTGTGACCATATATGGGGACTTTCCCGTTTGTGGCGGGTGACATGCACTGAGATTGTGGGTTGGTTAAAAAAAGTTCGACAGCTAACCCATTAGCTCTGAAAACACCTAAAAAGGTTCATAGTTAACTAACAAATGGTAAACAACAAGGCAGTTTACCGGTAATGTAAAACAAATGTAATATTTGGGATTGAGATTTACCAAAAAATAGGAAAAAATGCTGTATATAATCAACATGATATACAGTGATACAAAATCTAGGTTATTATTTTAATTGGATGTGAGGGTAGAAAGGGACCCGGATATATTGGTACTGGCCTGAAAAAGTTGAGAAACACTATACTGTACAATGTACACTGCAGTACATTCTGTAGTGTACAACATGTGTGTGTTTTTTGATCCGTTTAATGCAGGAAGCGTATCGGTGGCATTTAGAGGTGAATGTTGTGGTTGACCTCCCTTTAGGAGGGTCGTGCTCTGGTATTCCCTGCTGGGATTTGTCACGTGTTATCTCTCGTACTCACCCAGACGTGCACACATACAGTATACATGCATGCACACATACACTACTGTGTACACACCACCAGGATGTTGACAAGGTTAATCACATGTATGCACATCACCCTGGCGTGAATAAAACATGTGGGCCCAGTGATGTAATTAGAGTGATTTATGGAGATGATGCATTGAATAATTCAGCAGCGAGGAACCATCGTTATAGCACACAGCAATATATATTCATAAGAACACTCAGCAAGGCTTACGCAGATTAAAGGCACATATAACCTTGAGTTGTGTTTACATTTTCCGCATCATTGTTAATTAAAACATGATTGATTGTTTTGTTTTTCTTTTTTCCACCCTTTTTTGCACTCTAATTTGGTTATTGTTCATAAATGGTCCATACCCATCCGTTGTCCAAGGGAGGTAGTGTTCACAACCTTTTTCATGTGACTGTGTGAATTAGGGATTTGAGTCATGTTATGAACTTGTCGGACCCAAAACGAAGTAATATTTTGTTGTTGGATACGATTTTGTCCACATGACATGCTGTGTTGATGTTGGTACCATATAGGAGAGATCATACTAGGCAAACTTTGATCACATTAACAAATATTTTACATTTTGTAATTGTCTTTACTTAATTCAAATGACATAATGCAGATGTTTTGACTTCTTGGAGTAATGCAGATCTTTAGCAATAATTTTACTCTTAGAGTCTAAGACTAAAAAACACGGTGAAGCAGCCTTTTGCTTCTATGGACCGACGGCGTGGAACAAACTCCCATTATACATTCGACAGGCAGCCTCTGTAGACATTTTTAAAGCACAGCTTCTCTATTCTCTTCTTCTTCTCTTCTTCTCTATTGCAATATAAAGCACTTTAAACTGCATTTTATGTCATGAAAAGTGCTATACAAATAAAGATTATTATTATTATTATTATTATTAGAGTCGAATGAAACCAAATGCACCTGTAAGGGCAGGATTATTGTCCTAGTCTGGCTAAAGCCATAGACAAAATCAGCTGTTGGCAAAAAACTGCCTGCTGACAGTTATTTTTTTTGCAATACCTGATTCGGTCTAGCTTTATTGTCCCATTTCATGCAAAATCATGAACGCATCATACAATTTACATAAATGTTATTCCACACACTTTCTTACTAGGCGGAGGAATGAATCCCACCCTTTTTACATTAGCTGCCTGGTTATAGTGTAAGATATATACAAATAAATGGCACCCTCTGCGCATTGGCTCATTATGCAACCTGATCTGGCCTCATGGAGACCATATTTTGTTCTTTGTGAAAGCTAAGGGACTACTCAGTGTTTGGCAAGAGTGAAGAAAGGGTCTGAGGAAGAATTTATATGATTGCTTATCTAACTTTTTGACTTATCCATCATACAGTACCACTTCTATGATACGTGTACTATTTGGTGGCTGTGTGGGTCCTTGGTTGTCTCCACACATCAGGGGTGGTTTTAGGAGCAGGATTAGAGACCTGGATTGCTGCATGTTTTTTATTTTAGATTTTATGTGGTCTTGGGTTTTCTGCCTCAAACTCTTTGGCTTTGGACGGTGAGATAAGAGTCCACATGAAAGTTTTTGCCAGCAGACGTCACTGCATGTTGAGGGATATATTGCCATATATTGCCCCAATGCAGCTTAACAAGGCAACACCATAGAGTTAACACCCAGAAAGGGAGAAAAAAATCCACTGAATGTTCATAGTTCAGGTTGTGTGGGTGTAATTGAGGTCGTAAAACAACCAAAAAATAAATACTGTCACAAAACCTTATCTATACACATAAATCAGTTTTTTGGTAAAGCTTCTTAATTCATAAAAACAATGCCATAGAAACTCCTCACAAAAGTTTCAGGAGTAAATCTATCATGGTTAAAAAGGAGTTGAAAGCTACAGTGGGCGGAAAGGGGGCGGGGCAGCGATAGACCTACCACATATCTCAATTCTGAATCAAGCAAATTAAAAACTGTCTTGGGGTTCACTCAAGCTTGAGTAGGAGAGATGGCAATTGTTTTTAAGTGACATATCCCAAGTTTTTTGGGCTAGAATATGGTGTATCCATATCAATGCAATGATTTTACCATATAGTTGTATTGATCATGTTTATGTTTGCACGAGAGGTGCATGATCTACTGGGAAACTGCCTGAGATTACTGCTTTTAGGTGAGTCAGCTTTCACTATATAAACAATGGAGGGTCCGTCACAATTATAGTGGAGTACTTTATCCGACGACCCAGAATGGTTTCTTTGCAGAATTAAGAGGATTAAATGGGAGGATTAATTGTTTTGTATTTCTTGGTGAATAATTGTTTTCTCTTGGTTCTGTTTAGTTTCAACTACTTTCTGTCTGCATGACTCAGTCAGGGGCTCATATTTGGTGCGGTGTCTATGCTTTGTATGTAATTATAGGCGTTTTGGTAACACTTTCCTTAAAGGTGGTTCTATAATGCATGCACAGGAAGGCTTCGTAACTTTTCTGCAACTGAGTTGCTCACTAGGAGTGACTCATTTTCCTCAACTCAAAATGTATACAGTATATAGAGCACTTATGACAATGACTAATGGTCAACCAGGTCAAGTGCTGTAGAGGTTAGAAAAAAACAGAGAGGAAAGGAAGACAATGCTGTATTGAAAAATAGAAAATAGACTAGAAAATGTGCCCTTCTGGGCACAGTTCTCCACCAGGAGAATAGGAGTGTGTGTCCTGTTTTGGCAAAATGTTTAGGTAATGATTTTGGGGGAAAAAAGTAGCATGCCACTCTTCTAGTGATAAGTTTGGAAGCCAATCTTATCCAATCAGGACGGAGTCTGAAAAATCGGAAAGACCTGTTTGGTTGAATGGCTCTAGAGAGACTTTCATGATGTCGGGCCAAATTATGTAGGTGTACTGTCAAGTACAATTTGTTTTGGACAAAGTGGCATGGTGGCTCTATAACACACCTTGGTAAAGCTTTGGGTTAGAGGTTCAACAGTGGCGTTCAGTGTGTGTGCGCACTAGTGTCCACCATGCATCTGAGAGGTTGGTGTTCGATCCCTGGCCGGGTCGTGACAGTGTCTCCCTGCTTGGCATTTGCATCTAGCGGTGGATTGTGGGTAAATCCTTGTGACGTAGTAGCGTCATGTCAGGCTCCTGCACCTACTGTATATGGACCTCAGCTCAGCAAGGCTTACTATGATATAGAGCAGAGGTTTTCAACCTTTTTGACACCATGGACCACCATTTATTCAGCATTTGAGCCACAGACCACCATTTCATTACATTTTCACCCCGAAGACCAAAAACTGAATAATTATTTTGGTTTTGTCCACAATTCAGGGCTGGTTTTTGCAAACAAAACAGTGTAGACTTCTTAATTAGGTGGTGCTAATTCAGATGATGAATATTTTAACTCTTGAGAGTGTAAAAATGAAACCAAATGGACCCGCAGGGGTCCATTTGGTTTTCCCATGTGTAACACAAATAACGGAGCCACCTGGTGGTGTTGGGGTACAGCAAACATGAACCATTATGCAGGAAGCAAGTCTAGAGAACGTAAATACCCCACTCAATAGACCTGTGCAGTGACGTCACCGCCCCGGTTCCAGAAGTGTTTTCCCCATTCATTTTTCTCATAGACTTTTCGAAAATAAGTTATATAAAGACGATTACAACGCGGATAAAGCCAACTCAGGTCGTGACAAATCATGATGACACACACAATCTTTTGGGACGATCAAATAATTTTTTAAGATGAAAAACGAAACAAAAAGTGTTGTATCCTGCCGTTTTCTACTTCCTGCTAATTAGATATTATATGGTGATATTGTGTGTGTCATCATGATTTGTCATGACCCGATTTGGCTTTGTCCGCGGCGAAATCGCCTTTATATAAATTATTTTATATGAGAAAAATGGGGAAATGGGGAGAAACACTAGTGGAACCGGGGTGATGACGTCACTGCGCAGGTCTATTGGTCAGCTGACAGCTGCATCAGTGATGATTCTCGCACATACTGAATATACGCACATGTGACAACATGAAACCTCTGGAGTACCTCTGACTGGACTAACTCCGGTGAGCTGACCAAGATTAACTTGGCCAGCTGACCCTTTATAGGGGTCTGGCTGAAATGTACGTTCCTCATCACTTATTCAGGGTCTCCGGTGGTGTTGCCATGCATTTAAGATGAACACAGGATGCCCCGCCTGGCCCTCGAGATGTGTAGTACCGTGTGTAGCAACCGTACCGTCATTTAGCAACGACTGCTGCTGGCAAAAAAAAAGCCTGTCAGCAGATTGCTCAAATATGAGCAGTCTGCAGTATTCAAATATGTTTGCATACTGTGTCCTGATTGGCCACCCCAATTTTCTGGAGTAGGAAATGGTTGTACAATTGAGCTATTCCAGACCAATCAGGCTACTGGTTAATTGGACACTGTGTTATTTGTGTGTTCATTATGTGCAGTCTCAGATCTGCAAAGGTTCTGTTCAGTTTTACATCACATGGCAGCAAGAGTTATTGTTGTTTTTTATCTAAAATGAATTAATGGCACTGGAAAACTCTTTGCGTGTCTGACATAAAATATGAAAACCCACAATGTGTCCCATCGCAACCTGTCAGCCATCATATACCAACCAGCGCACATGGGATTATTTAATCATGCTGAAATCCGACATTAGGTTTTCCAACATAATTGGCACTAATATCAATGTTGATTCAAACAAGCACATTGGGGTTGATTTCATACTTAGTCAATGTTAGCAATCGATAGTGATTCAAGCAACACCTACTATCAATGGTAAAGCAAAATCATGAGTAATGCCCATCTCTTCCCACCTCTATATCCGCCCTTTCCTCCATCCAGTCCATGCAGAGGCAGTACATTCTGCTCTCCTCTTCTTACGGACATACATTTCATCAGGCTTGAGCTGCTGTCAGACTATTCCCACTGGTCCCTGCATGGGTTCAGACGGTGAGGATGTCTGAGTGTTCCAATTCCAAATGCCACTGACAACTTCGAAACGATTCTTCCAGGCTGATGTCTAACCAGTCACACCATGCTGCTGTGTCAGCTCTATTGTCCGACATTGGCTTTGGAAACAAAACAAATGCCACTCTCTCCCATCTCTCAGCCCAGGCAAGGCCTCCAGGTCATCGTGACATCACGTGACATCAGCAGCACCTGCCCTTCAGTCCTACCGGTATGTGTCTTACATGCTGTATCCTCTACCCTTGTCTTGTAGATTCAGAGGATTTTAAGATCACTGGAGGTACTGTGTGCATTGGTTTGGACTTTGGAACATAAGGGTTTCTGAACAGCCCACAGCCAGTGTTGCCAACTTGGCGCATTTGTCGCTATATTTAGCTTTTTTCCAGACCCCCCTTAGCGCCAAAATTAGTGAAAAACCTCTTTTGCTTTTTTGCTGGTGAAGTTGGCGAAATTGTTTAACAGAAACCAGAGATAAAACCCTCGTTTTTCACCACAGAGTCCTCCTTCCTTCCTAGAAAGGACCATTAGTAGCCAAATGGACCCTTATAGATCTGTAACTCTTCATTTTACGCTTTCAAGAGTTAAATTATATTTAAACATCTGAATGTTCTACTGCCTACTGAGAACACATATAGATGTGAGTGCAGTCCCAACCTTAATACCGTCGTTTTCCCGGTTTCTGTTTTATCAATGCCAATCACAGTTGATGCAACCATGCAGTAGGCCCATAAGATCGTCTCGATAAGTAACACACTAGGAATTATCGGTTAACTAGATCAGCACTCGGTAGTGCAAGCTTGCGTGTTGCACACAACCTGGCCATGGCCTACTTTTGTGTGAGAAAAAGTTAGGGAGATCCAATATTGAGTGGGACACCATGGCTATGGCTCAGTGTCATTTGCAATGAACACGGAATTGTAGTCCCCCCCCCCATTAGCAGCAGACTATACATTTGGTATCAACACATACTGTTAATATTAATGGGTGTGCAGGTGTGGATAATGTGACCTTGTGTCCCATCAATACAGTACATTGTTTTTATAGAGCAGGTTTGTCTGTATCTCTGCCTCTCGAGAGTCTCGATATCCATCTCTGTCTCTACAAAAGTCGACCAACCACAGCGAACCACAGGGCTCAGATTACACCATAGACACAACACAGCTCACCTCTTACTGCTATAATGTGCACATGCAGTAAATGACATTGGGAACCGGGTGACCACAAGCTGACCAGTGACCACCCTGGCATATGATGTTAGTACACAGAGCTCATCATTATTATATCACCACTGGTTCTTTGTTTGTTCACAGACTGCATACAATGATGTGGTACCCATAGCTACAGATTGCTAAAGATATACACATGAGAAACTGAGGTGATTGGTTACAGAGTGGAGGATGAGGACAAAGCTGGAGTAAGCCATCCTGGCTTCCAGATATTTTGTATATATGGAACCTACAGTAACTTTGCTATATAATAAATAAATCTGAAACAATTCCCAAAGTACTACTGTACAATGCAGAATAAAATAAAAAGGGACATGGTAAGAACAAAACAGTTAATGCATAAAATAAAATGAAACAAAACAATTAATTCACATGGAGACTAAGTTTAAAGATTAAAAATCCATACACGGCACGGGTCCGACTCCTACTATAGGCAAAATCCTTGTTAAAAAGAAAAGTCCCCTTTTTAAAAGTATCTACAAACTGTGGTCGTCTCAAATGGTCTGGCATTATATTTTACATTATATCCTCTGCATTGTCTGAAGGAAGACGTAACAATGAAGCTCAACCTTGAGCCTTGTCTTCAACACCCTGAAGTGTAGAGCTGCGAATATCCTGAATCCTGACAGGAATCTGAAAGAATTCTATTTGGCCAAGATTATGACATTCTGTCGATTGTAATCAAATTCCATGTATTCAATAAAAAAGAACCTCTAAAACTACCCAATGGGTATAATCTTACGAGTGCCAAGAGAGCAGATGTTGCTCCAACTCCCATCAGACCTTCATCTGAAACTCCATCCCTCCCTATAGTCTAAATCATCCAGTTACAGCCAAACGGAGCTCCGGTTACACTGGACACTGCATCATATGGGCTGACATTGAGCCTGACCTCCCAGGGCTGCCTAATGACTTAAAGCAGGGCTTCCCACATATTCGCCTATTAGTGCTATAGAGAATATAAACAACATATAAGACAAGTATTTGTTTGTGATTTATTTACTCGTTTTGGAACATACTATAGCCAATCAGTAGGTGTGTTTCATCATGTAAGGTAATCTTTTTCCCCAGCACTTTTTCCCCACTTCATCACCTTTGAACCAATCTTTATGTAATTGGTCATCAGTAATGCTCTCAATGAAATACACTTTCTATTTCTAGTGTGTAGGTCTGTGTAGTAGGGCTGTGAGCTATTCTGAAATCCGTCCACCAGTGGCATTGTCGTTAGGCAGATAAAAGTAACTATTGAAAAATGTTTTTTTTTTTTTTAGAATAGTTTAAAAAGGCAAAAGAGTTAAGGGAAAAAGGGTTTAGCAGTGACTAAAATCTAGGCCCAAGTACCCACACTGTCAATCACCCTGTGTGGTTAGAAAACTATGGACGGCCGGCATATGGAATGAAAAATGAGTTTGTTCACATTCTGAATTACAGAAGCAGAGAGATGAAACAAGATAGATACTGTATGAACCAGTTTAAAAAAAAAAGAAAACATTTCATAATGCACATGGGTTTGAAGTGTCTAATGTTCACGTTGTCCCTTTGGAATAAAGCATTGATTGAAGTGCACATAAGAATACTGGCAGCCTCCTAAGTTCACAGTTATAGCTCAGTCTGCACGGTATAAATCTTTCCCTTTACCTACAGTACCTGCTGTTCAATAACCCCAGAGAAATGACAAAAGCAAAACAATTAGAGGAGAGTTATTGTGTCCAACTGTCCAATACACAAGTGTCTTTGGACGTTCTGCTGATAAAAGAAGAGAGCGATGAGACACACATGAAGGAGAGATAATTGACAATATTGTGAGTTCTCTCTAAAGTGCTGTTCTGGGCACTTTTATATGTGAGTGGTGGAACGTTTATCACAGTGCATGTACAGTGCATATAGATGTGAGTGGATGTTTGGGTCCCCCGACAAGCCGCATAAGTGCCTAGATGTTGTTTGAGTCGACTGCATAATGCCTTTGTCCCTGTGTGCAATGGAACCATAATATTATATTTCCATGTCAGGGAAGCAATTCTGAAAAACGTAGATCAAACAGTTGTCACCTGCCATCTGCCTTCAGCAGGTTCCGGACAATAATTCAGCCTGGGAGACATACAAGCCCACACAAGGGATACATAAACCCGCAAGGGATACATAAACCCAACCTATAGGGAGCCATAAACCTAGCCACGTACCAGCTACTGTTCCTGGGGTCCACAACAAACCTAACAATATACAGTATATAACACAACAACAATAAGAACATGTAGATCAGGGGTGCCCAACCTTTTTTGACCCAAGATCTACTTTTCAGCAGCCAACCCCTCCGGGATCTACCAGTCCAATATCAACATTTCAAACCACACGCATCGTTGCCAGCCTGCAGTAACTTCACAAAAACACAAACTTTGTTTTACCACTTTACTTTATGTCCATATAAGCATAAAGTACAACGGACGTGTCATAAATAAGCCTACAACATAAGACAACAGACGTGGACAAACACTGCCATTGCAAATGCAATAATAATAACAGTCCAGAATAGTCCATTATACGTTGCAGAACAGTCCATTACACGTTGCAGAACAATACTGTTGGCATAATTCACAGACAGCAGCCAACAATCCTCCAAATGAGCCGCTTTGTATACAGACAGACAGACAGACAGACAGACACGAAAATCCCTTTTTTTTTCTTTTCCATCCCACCCCATGTACATTTTTGTGTAACATTTCTGGTACATTTCCCAGAAGACCCGATCTACAAGCTGCACTGTATGACAATCCTCATAATTTCCCCTTACCCCGCCCCCCCACCCAAGACTCTTTATCATGTAGGACATGATTCGAATATGCACAACACACCGGTTGTCGGTACTCCTGCAAGCCTATGGTTTCAGGCACAGGGTTCAATTCCCCTGCGGTGTGAGCTTGATGTTTGATATTTTGTCCTACACGTTTACATATAATGTCATATAGCAATCAATGTTTTTATTTGTAATACCTGAATGCACTTTTAATTACACTTAAAGCATGGAGGGCTTTCATTACCCATGAACACTTCTGCAGTTTGAATATACTGTACTGTATAGTATATTCAAACTGCAGAATAGTATAGTTCATGACGACCTTCCTGAATGTCTCTCCCAGCTCACCTGGGTCTGTTTATGAACGTAGGAAAAATAAAATCAAACGTTTGAAATAAGCAAACCCCTGGTCAAATTGACACATCAGCTAGATAAACAGCAATAACCAGCATTCACTTAAGTGACAATATACAGGGCAGATTGTAGTTGAGCTAATTATAAAGACTTTCCCCCCAATTTTGTTGTTTTCAAAAACCCTTGAAAATGATGTAAAATGGCATAGGCTACTATAGTAGCCTATGTTGTTTATCCTCGATTTTGATATTTTTTTGAAAATCCTCAAAATCCTCAAAAATGCAATGCTATAGCCTTACGCTACGGTCTTGCACAGCATGCCATTTTTCATCGTTTTGAGGATTTTTTAGGGCTTTTGAAAAATGTCAAAATTTTGAAAAAAAGGCTATAGCCTTACGTCTTTTCATCGTCTTTAGGATTTTTGAAGATGTTCGAAAAATGACGAAACCAGGCAAAAACGAAAGGCTATAGCCTTACAGTCTTGCACAGCAAGCCTTTTTTCATCGTTTTGACGATTTTAAGGGTTTTTGAAAAATGTCGAAATTTTGGAAAAACGCAAGGCTATAGCCATACCGTTTTTGAGGATTTTTGGAGAATTTCAAAAAATGAAGGAAAGTGCCAAAACGCAAGGCTATAGCCTTACGGTCTTGCACAGCATGCCTTTTTTCATTGTTTTGAGGATTTTTGAAGATTTCAAAAAAATGACGAAACCAGTCAAAAACGCAAGGCTATAGCCTTACCGTTTCGACGATTTTGGGGGATTTTCGAAAAATGACGAAAAGTGCCAAAACACAAGGCTATAGCCTTATGGTCTTGCACAGCATGCCTTTTTTTAATCGTTTTGACGATTTTTGAGGGTTTCCGAAAAATGTCGAAATTTTGAAAAAACGCAAGGCTATATAGCCTTACGGTTTTTCATCGTTTTGAGGATTTTTGAAGATTTCTAAAAAATGACGAAACCAGGAAAAAACGCAAGGCTATATATAGCCTTACGGTCTTGCACAGCATGCCTTTTTTCATCGTTTTGACGATTTTTGAGGGTTTTTGAAAGATGTCGAAATTTTCAAGAAATGCAAGGCTATAGCCTTACGTTTTTTCAGCGTTTTGAGGATTTTTGAAGATTTCGAAAAAATGACGAAACCAGGAAAAAACAAAAGGCTATAGCCTTACAGTCTTACACAGCATGCCTTTTTTCACCGTTTTAACGATTTTTGAGGGTTTTCGAAAAATGTCAAAATTTTGGAAAAACGCAAGGCTATAGCCTTACCGTTTTGAGGATTTTGGGGGATTTTCGAAAAATGACGAAAAGTGCCAAAACGCAAGGCTATAGCCTTACGGTCTTGCACAGCATGCCTTTTTTCATGGTTTTGACGATTTTTGAGGGTTTCCGAAAAATGTCGAAATTTTGAAAAAACGCAAGGCTATATAGCCTTACGGTTTTTCAGCGTTTTGAGGATTTTTGAAGATTTCTAAAAAATGACGAAACCAGGAAAAAACGCAAGGCTATATATAGCCTTACGGTCTGACACAGCATGCCTTTTTTCACCGTTTTGATGATTTTTGAGGGTTTTCGAAAAATGTCGAAATTTTGGAAAAACGCAAGGCTATAGCCTTACCGTTTTGAGGATTTTGGGGGATTTTCGAAAAATGACGAAAAGTGCCAAAACGCAAGGCTATAGCCTTACGTTCTTGCACAGCATGCCTTTTTTCATCGTTTTGATGATTTTTGAGGGTTTTCGAAATATGTCGAAATTTTGAAAAAACGCAAGGCTATAGCCTTACGTTTTTTCATCATTTTGTGGATTTTTGAAGATTTAGAAAAAATGACGAAACCAGGCAAAAACGGTCTTGCACAGCATGCTTTTTTTCATCATTTTGACGATTTTTGAGGGTTTTTGAAAAATGTCAATTTTGAAAAATACGCAAGGCTATAGCCTTACCGTTTGGAGGATTTTTGGCGATTTTCAAAAAATGGCGAAAAGTGCCAAAACGCAAGGCTATAGCCTTACGGTCCTGCCTTTTTTCATCGTTTTGACGATTTTTAAGGGTTTTCAAAAAATGTCGAAATTTCGAAAAACGCAAGGCTATAGCCTAACGGTTTTTCATTGTTTTGAGGATTTTTGAAGATTTCAAAAAAATTACGAAACCAGGCAAAAACGCAAGGCTATAGCCTTACGGTCTTGCACAGCATGCCTTTTTTCATCGTTTTGACGATTTTTAAGGGTTTTTGAAAAATGTCGAAATTTTGAAAAATACGGAAGGCTATAGCCTTATCGTTTGGAGGATTTTTGGGGATTTTCGAAAAATGACGAAAAGTGCCAAAACGCAAGGCTATAGCCTTAAGGTCTTGCACAGCATGCCTTTTTTCATCGTTTTAACGATTTTTGAGGGTTTTTGAAAAATGTCGAAATTTTGAAAAATACGCAAGGCTATAGCCTTACCGTTTGGAGGATTTTTGGCGATTTTCGAAAAATGACGAAAAGTGCCAAAACGCAATGCTATAGCCTTACGGTCTTGCACAGCATGCCTTTTTTCATCGTTTTGACGATTTTTGAGGGTTTTTGAAAAATGTCAAAATTCTGAAAAATACGTAAGGCTATAGCCTTACGTTTTTTCATCATTTTGAAGATTTTTGAAAAATGACGAAATCTGGCAAAAGCGCAAGGGTATAGCATTACAGTGTTGCTCAGCATGCCGTTTTTCACCGTTTTGAGCATTTTCGAAAAAATGTCGAAATTTCGAGAGAAAAAAACGCAAGGCTATAGCCTTACGTTTTTTCATCATTTTGAAGATTTTCGAAAAATGACGAAATCTGGCAAAAGCGCAAGGGTATAGCATTACAGTCTTGCTCAGCATGCCGTTTTTCACCGTTTTGAGCATTTTTGAGCATTTTCGAAAAAATGTCGAAATTTCGAGAAAAAAACGCAAGGCTATAGCCTTACGTTTTTTCATCATTTTGAAGATTTTCGAAAAATGACGAAATCTGGCAAAAGCGCAAGGGTATAGCATTACAGCCTTGCTCAGCATGCCGTTTTTCACCGTTTTGAGCATTTTTGAGCATTTTCGAAAAAAATGTCGAAATTTCGAGAAAAAAAACGCAAGGCTATAGCCTTACGTTTTTTCATCATTTTGAAGATTTTCGAAAAATGACCAAATCTGGCAAAAGCGCAAGGGTATAGCATTACAGTCTTGCTCAGCATGCCGTTTTTACCGTTTTGAGCATTTTTGAGCATTTTCGAAAAAATGTCGAAATTTCGAGAAAAACAACGCAAGGCTATAGCCTTACGTTTTTCATCATTTTGAAGATTTTCGAAAAATGACGAAATCTGGCAAAAGCGCAAGGGTATAGAATTACAGTCTTGCTCAGCATGCCGTTTTTCACCGTTATGAGCATTTTTGAGCATTTTCGAAAAAATGTCGGAATTTCGAGAAAAAAACGCAAGGCTATAGTCTTACGTTTTTCATCATTTTGAAAATTTTCGAAAAATGATGAAATCTGGCAAAAGCGCAAGGGTATAGCATTACAGTCTTGCTGAGCATGCCGTTTTTCACCGTTTTGAGCATTTTTGAGCACTTTCGAAAAAATGTCGAAATTTCGAGAAAAAAAAAACGCAAGGCTATAGCCTTACGTTTTTTTCATTTTTTGAAGATTTTCGAAAAATGACGAAATCTGGCAAAAGCGCATAGGGTTATAGCATTACAATCTTGCTCAGCATGCCGTTTTTCACCGTTTTGAGCATTTTTGAGCATTTTCGAAAAAATGTCGAAATTTCGGGAAAAAAAAACGCAAGGCTATAGCCTTACGTTTTTTCATTTTGAAGATTTTCGAAAAATGACGAGATCTGGCAAAAGCGCAAGGGTATAGCATGACAGTCTTGCTCAGCATGCCCTTTTTCACCGTTTAGAGCATTTTTGAGAATTTTCAAAAAAATGTCTAAATTTCGAGAAAAAAACGCAAGGCTATAGCCTTACGTTTTTTCATCATTTTGAAGATTTTCGAAAAATGACGAAATCTGGCAAAAGCGCAAGGGTATAGTATTACAGTCTTGCTCAGCATGCCGTTTTTCACCGTTTTGAGCATTTTTGAGCATTTTCGAAAAAAATGTCGAAATTTCGAGAAAAAAAACGCAAGGCTATAGCCTTACGTTTTTTCATCATTTTGAAGATTTTCGAAAAAATGACGAAATCTGGCAAAAGTGCAAGGTTTAAATTTTACATTACGCCTTGCTCAGCATGCCGTTTTTCACCGTTTTGAGCATTTTTGAGCATTTCGAAAAAATGTCGAAATTTCGAGAAAAAAAACGCAAGGCTATAGCCTTACGTTTTTTCATCATTTTGAAGATTTTCGAAAAATGACGAAATCTGGCAAAAGCGCAAGGGTATAGTATTACAGTCTTGCTCAGCATGCTGTTTTTCACCATTTTGAGCATTTTTGAGCATTTTCGAAAAAATGTCGAAATTTCGAGAAAAAAAACGCAAGGCTATAGCCTTACGTTTTTTCATCATTTTGAAGATTTTTCGAAAAATGACGAAATCTGGCAAAAGCGCAAGGGTATAGCATTACAGTCTTGCTCAGCATGCCGTTTTTCACCGTTTTGAGCATTTTTGAGGATTTTCGAAAAATGTCTAAATTTCAAGAAAAAAAATGCAAGGCTATAGTCTTATGTTTTTTCATCATTTTGAAGATTTCCGAAAAAATGACGAAATCTGGCAAAAGCGCAAGGGTGTAGTATTACAGTCTTGCTCAGCATGCTGTTTTTCACGCTCCGAGACCGTGTACTATAGCCTGATGGATATTTTTTTAATAATACCCAGATATTAGTGACAATATGGAAAGGACTGTATATCCTTCGATAGCTGAACAAAATTTAGAAAAGGACCACCGACTAACAGACAGTTCGGAAAACTAAATGGATCAGAGGTAAAATGGTAACCCTAGGATCTCTGAGTAAATGTACAGAGGTAAACCACATGAAATGAGTGAAAAACACTCCTGAACCAAATGGACCCTTAGACCAAAAAGACATGCAAACAAAGTATTTATTACCAGTCAACGGAGTCATGTTTCTTTGTTGAATTATCAGTTTATTCTGGTGGAGAGCATTTAATACGGAAGCACAGACAAGCACATGATGAACCAAAAACAAAGGCTCTCCAACATCCCAAAGAATGTTGAGAGTATTTAAGACAAATGTAATCAAATGAATTGTCGTCATAGTTACACATGGATAGGTAAAACAAAAAACAATAAAAGATTATACTGGATGAAACTGGTTCAGAGATCAGAGTGACCTAGGCTAAGTGTCTCCTGGAACAGATATCAACATTGGCGACACAAAAATCAAGCAATGATCGCACAGTAGTATTGATAAACAGGTTTACAATCAGAAACAGTTAGGACGTTCTGAAAACAAATAATGGCAAGATGTTCTTTTTGTGATGTAAAGATGGCACAGTATAGAGACATGGTGGAACGTTTCTCAATAATCAGATCTACAAGGTGGTAGCGTGACCCAGTTACAAACCAATGGTATGACATATGTGAAATCATTCACAATAAACCTCAGAAATATGAAATATTTCTATCATAGCCCATGGTTTTTCTTCGATTTCGACATTTTTTCAAAAACGCTCAAAAACGACGAAAAACGCCATTTTAGTATGGCGTCCGAGACCATGTACTATAGCCCATAGTTTTTCTTCGATTTCGACATTTTTTCGAAAAGCTCAAAAACGCTCCGAGACCGTGTACTATAGCCCATGGTTTTTCTTCGATTTCGACATTTTTTCAAAAACGCTCAAAAACGACGAAAAGCGCCATTTTAGATGGCGTCCGAGACCATGTACTATAGCCCATGGTTTTTCTTCGATTTCGACATTTTTTCAAAACACTCAAAAACGCTCCGAGACCGTGTACTATAGCCCATGGTTTTTCTTCGATTTCGACATTTTTTAAAAACGCTCAAAAACGACGAAAAACGCCATACTATAGCATGGCGTCAGAGACCGTGTACTATAGCCCATGGTTTTTCTTCGATTTCGACATTTTTTCAAAAACGCTCAAAAACGACGAAAAGCGCCATTTTAGATGGCGTCCGAGACCATGTACTATAGCCCATGGTTTTTCTTCGATTTCGACATTTTTTCAAAACACTCAAAAACGCTCTGAGACCGTGTACTATAGCCCATGGTTTTTCTTCGATTTCGACATTTTTTCAAAAACGCTCAAAAACGACGAAAAACGCCATTTTAGTATGGCGTCTGAGACCGTGTACTATAGCCCATGGTTTTTCTTCGATTTCGACATTTTTTCGAAACGCTCAAAAACGCTCCGAGACCGTGTACTATAGCCCATGGTTTTCTTCGATTTCGACATTTTTTCAAAAACGCTCAAAAACGACGAAAAACCCCATTTTAGTATGGCGTCCGAGACCGTGTACTATAGCCCATGGTTTTTCTTCGATTTCGACATTTTTTCAAAAACGCTCAAAAACGACGAAAAACGCCATACTATAGCATGGCGTCAGAGACCGTGTACTATAGCCCATGGTTTTTCTTCGATTTCGACATTTTTTCAAAAACGCTCAAAAACGACGAAAAGCGCCATTTTAGATGGCGTCCGAGACCATGTACTATAGCCCATGGTTTTTCTTCGATTTCGACATTTTTTCAAAACACTCAAAAACGCTCCGAGACCGTGTACTATAGCCCATGGTTTTTCTTCGATTTCGACATTTTTTCAAAAACGCTCAAAAACGACGAAAAACGCCATTTTAGTATGCCGTCCGAGACCGTGTACTATAGCCCATGGTTTTTCTTCAATTTCGACATTTTTTCAAAACGCTCAAAAACGCTCTGAGACCGTGTACTATAGCCCATGTTTTTTCTTCGATTTCGACATTTTTTCAAAACGCTCAAAAACACTCCGAGACCGTGTACTATAGCCCATGGTTTTTCTTCGATTTCGACATTTTTTCGAAACGCTCAAAAACGCTCCGAGACCGTGTACTATAGCCCATGGTTTTTCTTCGATTTCGACATTTTTTCGAAACGCTCAAAAACGCTCCGAGACCGTGTACTATAGCCCATGATTTTTCTTCGATTTCGACATTTTTTCAAAAACGCTCAAAAACGACGAAAAACGCCATTTTAGTATGGCGTCCGAGACCATGTACAATAGCCCATGGTTTTTCTTCGATTTCCACATTTTTTCGAAACGCTCAAAAACGCTTCGAGACCGTGTACTATAGCCCATGGTTTTTCTTCGATTTCGACATTTTTTCAAAAACGATCAAAAACGACGAAAAACGCCATTTTAGTATGGCGTCCGAGAGAGTGTACTATAGCCCATGATTTTTCTTCGATTTCGACATTTTTTCAAAAACCTCAAAAACTCTCCGAGACCGTGTACTATAGCCCATGGTTTTTCTTCGATTTCGACATTTTTTCGAAACGCTCAAAAACGCTCCGAGACCGTGTACTATAGCCCATGGTTTTTCTTCGATTTCGACATTTTTTCAAAAACGCTCAAAAACGACGAAAAACGCCATACTATAGCATGGCGTCAGAGACCGTGTACTATAGCCCATAGTTTTTCTTCGATTTTGACATTTTTTCGAAACACTCAAAAACGCTCCGAGACCGTGTACTATAGCCCATGGTTTTTCTTCGATTTCGACATTTTTTCGAAAACGCTCAAAAACGACGAAAAACGCCATACTATAGCATGGCGTCCGAGACCGTGTACTATAGCCCATGATTTTTCTTCGATTTCGACATATTTTTTCAAAAACGACGAAAAACGCCATACTATAGCATGGCGTCAGAGACCGTGTACTATAGCCCATGGTTTTTCTTCGATTTTGACATTTTTTCGAAACACTCAAAAACGCTCTGAGACCGTGTACTATAGCCCATGGTTTTTCTTCGATTTCGACATTTTTTCAAAAACGCTCAAAAACGACGAAAAACGCCATTTTAGTATGGCGTCCGAGACCGTGTACTATAGCCCATGGTTTTTCTTCGATTTCGACATTTTTTCGAAACGCTCAAAAACGCTCCGAGACCGTGTACTATAGCCCATGGTTTTTCTTCGATTTCGACATTTTTTCAAAAACGCTCAAAAACGACGAAAAACGCCATTTTAGTATGGCGTCCGAGACCGTGTACTATAGCCCATGGTTTTTCTTCGATTTCGACATTTTTTCAAAAACGCTCAAAAACGACGAAAAACGCCATACTATAGCATGGCGTCAGAGACGGTGTACTATAGCCCATGGTTTTTCTTCGATTTCGACATTTTTTCGAAACGCTCAAAAACGCTCCGAGACCGTGTACTATAGCCCATGGTTTTTCTTCGATTTCGACATTTTTTCAAAACGCTCAAAAACGACGAAAACGCCATTTTAGTATGGCGTCCGAGACCATGTACTATAGCCCATGGTTTTTCTTCGATTTCGACATTTTTTCAAAACGCTCAAAAACGCTCCGAGACCGTGTACTATAGCCCATGGTTTTTCTTCGATTTCGACATTTTTTCAAAACGCTCAAAAACGCTCCGAGACCGTGTACTATAGCCCATGGTTTTTCTTAGATTTCGACATTTTTTCGAAACGCTCAAAAACGCTCCGAGACCGTGTACTATAGCCCATGGTTTTTCTTCGATTTCGACATTTTTTCAAACGCTCAAAAAAGCTCCGAGACCGTGTACTATAGCCCATGGTTTTTCTTCGATTTCGACATTTTTTCGAAACGCTCAAAAACGCTCCGAGACCGTGTACTATAGCCCATGGTTTTTCTTCGATTTCGGCATTTTTTCGAAACGCTCAAAAACGCTCCGAGACCGTGTACTATAGCCCATGGTTTTTATTCGATTTCGACATTTTTTCGAAACGCTCAAAAACGCTCCGAGACCGTGTACTATAGCCCATGGTTTTTCTTCGATTTCGACATTTTTTTAAAAACGCTCAAAAACGACGAAAAACGCCATTTTAGTATGGCGTCCGAGACCGTGTACTATAGCCCATGGCTTTTCTTCGATTTCGACATTTTTTCAAAAACGCTCAAAAACGACGAAAAACGCCATTTTAGTATGGCGTCCGAGACCGTGTACTATAGCCCATGGCTTTTCTTCGATTTCGACATTTTTTCAAAAACGCTCAAAAACGACGAAAAACGCCATACTATAGCATGGCGTCAGAGACCGTGTACTATAGCCCATGGTTTTTCTTCGATTTTGACATTTTTTCGAAACGCTCAAAAACGCTCCGAGACCATGTACTATAGCCCATGGTTTTTCTTCGATTTCGACATTTTTTCGAAACGCTCAAAAACGCTCCGAGACCGTGTACTATAGCCCATGGTTTTTCTTCGATTTCGACATTTTTTCAAAAACGCTCAAAAACGACGAAAAACGCCATTTTAGTATGGCGTCCGAGACCATGTACTATAGCCCATGGTTTTTCTTCGATTTCGACATTTTTTCAGAAACGCTCAAAAACGTCGAAAAAACGCCATTTTAGTATGGCGTCCGAGACCGTGTACTATAGCCCATGGTTTTTCTTCGATTTCGACATTTTTTCCAAAACACTCAAAAACACTCCGAGACCGTGTACTATAGCCCATGGTTTTTCTTCGATTTCGACATTTT